>WJXA01000239.1:0-43351 GCA_014282245.1 Rhododendron simsii | reverse complement strand
GGTAATGTCAACTTGAATTTGATTTGACATCTGGCAAGTATTGCTCCAGCAGCTATAACAGAGAGAGAGATTATACGATCTCATCTTCCTTCTTGCAACTTTTAGGATCCTCGCAGCTTACGATCTTCTACTAGAACCTCATCTCACTCTTTTTGCTCTCTCTTCTCTCTCTCTCTCTCTAGCCGAGCGGGGGGAAGTTGGAAGAGGGTGGAATGCCGGCTTAAAAAGAGGACAGACTCAGAAAAAGACAACACATATAATTAGCCACCAACACAAGATTAACTCTAATTAGAACGACTTAAGTATAGTCGTTAACAACTAATGCAAATTTTTAATCAGGATCCATCTTTGTCCCTGTGCTACACAACATGAGCACCCATCACTCCATCAGGGTAGGGTCTTAAATCTTAATCCTCTAATTAACTCTCCAAAAAAAAAAAAAAATGCGATTTCTCTGTCTTTTTCCCTGTTTTGCTTCACCTACTTCGCTCCACTAATCGTAACCGGTCACGTGTCACGTGGGGATTAATTTATTGTATCCCCCTCGCCCTTTTTTGTGTTTAATTTTAGATGTTAACTTTGCTACCAGAAACACAACCCGAAAGAATCGGCTCGATAATCAAGACCTGCGACTTGGAGTTTTACTCCGTCTTTGGTTTCAGATACAAAATCTTGTTGGTATTATCAACTCTTGTGAGCCAATTTATACAGGCCCTTTGTCCCGTTTTTTTTTTTCCGCATAAATTAATTAGTCGAGATGTGTATATTATTTCGGACATTTTCAATTATCAAAAAAGGGAAGGAAACAAAAAAAAAAAAAAAAAAAAAGCTTGCTACCTTGTTTGTTCCTCATTGCTGGTATGGGGCTGTTGGGGGGTATGGCATATGGCCCTCCCTGTTTTTTGTCCATTGTGTGTATTGACCTCTTTGATTAGGGAATTAATATTGTGTGAGTTCAGATGAATCATATCCCAATTAGTATTTTAAGGAAATTGAATGTTTTGAGGCTGCAATTTGTTCACCAAACTGTAATAAGATATGAACTCAGATACATGCATCCCTTACCACCCAGGTGGTAGTTCAAGTCTTCAAGTGGTTGGAGCAGCTAACATAAGGTTGCTCCTCTCTAATTGGTTTTGAGTTCGATAAATGGGACCAGGTGGTTGAGAAAGAGGGCTTCAATTTTAACTTGCACTTCATTTGGGAGCTTCGTGACAAAGTCCGCGATCGATGTGGTAATGAATCAATATTTTCTCTCTGACCAAACCAGCTATGGTTTATTATGTCTGAACATTTTAGGTCAGTTGAGTTCCCCTATCGACAGTCGTGCTACGCTAACTCATTCAATTTTGCCCACCCTTCTACGGAGGAAAAAAAAAATACATGCATCTCTTGTGTCCAAGTTGTTTTTTTTTTTTTTTAATTTATTAAAGTGAGTCATAAAAGAAAACATTAATCAATTGTTTGTACCCTTTTAATCTTTCTATATTCCACTACTTGATAGAGAAGACAAAATGGGATAACGAATTGTGTAAACGACGTCAAATCTCTCTTAACTTTGGAATTTTCATGTATTTGTTTTTCGTCTTGGACTCTCTTATCCGCACAATGTCTATTTCCTGTCGAACAATGCTATGATGACCCAGTTTAGATACCATGAGATGTGTCACTATTGTACTAATAGAATATACTCCACTAGATGCCAAATAAGATACATTCTATTAATATATTAACGACAAGTCACATGGTATCCAAAACATGATCGCCGAAATATTAGCGTTTCCAGTCACATCTTACGACTTAGAGGCCATGACAAGTTGAAAAGAAAGGTAACAATAATACATAGTATATTCAGAACAGGGGATCAAGGCACATAGAATTTGATGATGAAAACGCATTATCAAGTTCGAAATTCCTTCCCGTGTCCTGTCTCAACACACTCTCAATCGCATGATGTGTGTATTTTTTAGCTTCATCATTCGGCCGGCAAAGAAAGTCGACTAGTTGAGGGCTTGAGGCAAGTTAAAAGTTATGGATAGATATTCGAACTCAAGTCTTATTTTTTTTTTAATTAAAGGTGATGTATTGTAAGAGAATGATCTGTCTCGTAAAACAAAAAATAAAAAGAGATAGTCTCAACCATCTCACATCCATAGAGGTGGGAGCGTAGGAGGAGGAGAGAAGACGTGGGAGGAAAGAGACGGGGGAAGCCGACTGAGCTAGGGAGGGGAAAATCGGAAAGGGGAGCGGCCGAGAAGAAAAAGAAAGAATGTGACAGAGCAAATGTGACATTTTTCCTGATAAAGGATCCGGACGCCGATCATAAGTATGTGATTTGGACTTGTATCAAGGTCTCTCCAATTAAATGTTGTGACCTAATACGCCAACTAATTGGCTAACAAGTTGTGTGTAACTTCAAAGGTCAAGGGTCGAGATTGTTCATCCAATGCAGTCCAAGAGTGAAAGGACAGTTTAATTTGAACTCTATATATACATGGAGGCATCTGTGTTCGCTTTGGGTCTCTAGCCTCAACTCCTTTCTCAGTGCATGCCTGCACGGTTACTAATAAGTGTTTTTTTTTTTTTTAATTATTACTATCTATTGATCTTCTCTCATTACCCTAAAAATCTCTTTCAAAACCTAAACCAAATAGAGGTTGTCAGCGTTCTTATTGCCAAAAAAAGTTGAAAGATTGAAAAGGAGGTAGTCCCGCAGCTATCTGTTCAGTGGTGGCTCCAAAGTTTTTTAATAGGATGTTCAAAAATTAACTTAACTCTACTAGCTTATTTAATCAGCCATACATTCGTACATTAGTGCAAATAATGCAACCAAAAAAATACAAAAATGCATAAGATGTTACAATTGTTCTCGGCCAATCTTCGTATTTCGAGCCATGCAAGATTAAACTAATGCCTAAACACGCAAATATTATTTTGTAGAAAATTGTGTGGTGAATATGCTCGTACATATAGTATAGTTTGGTTTTTGGAGATATGAGTTGATTGTCGTCAAAGAGAAGCCAAAGCACGATACAGATACCAATTGATCATTTTTTCTCACACCATTTTTAAAATTTTCCATTCATAACGTGTACCTTCTGTTTTGCTAATAAAGTTGGTGTTTGTTGGGCCCGCAGTGCCCCCATAGATTTGGTTACACAATGTCATTCCCTGCAACCGCTCTAAAAACAGACTTGGGCCGGATAACCCGAAAGTTGATGATCGTTGTTCCCAATGGAAGGCCCCAGAAAACACCAACAAAAAGTAGGGCTAAAAGTGTTCAAATTAACAAAGCATAGCATGAAATGAAATGAAATGCAAAAAATTTATCTTTTGAGGTGTTCAATTGACCACCTGGCCTCACCTATGAAGCTGCCTATGCTGTCCAAGAAAAAGCAGCAAAAGGTTCAAAGACTTTGGACCATACTAGCTAGTCCCAATTTCAAGTTCGCAAATTAAAAAGTTGGGGCTATAGTTGGAATGGTACTCTCATCTGTAGAACTGTCCTACTACTGGCCAGTGTAAACTTGGCCTTGAGTGATCCAACAATAATGGCCATAGGGCTTTTATGATTTGTATTAATAAGCACCTGTAAAAGCAGCTTACACGGTTAGACCAGTGAGCCTCCCTTTCACATTTGCGGTGTGACATTTGACATTATAGGTGTTTTAATACTACAACAGAAAAAAAAAAAAAATTACAATAGGAAAATTACATATTTACCCTTTGGTGAGGCGTGAAATGCGTAATCTGCGCTGAATAACATATTTACCCTTTGGTGCGATCTGTGCCACACGAGACTGCGGTGTGAGCAACAATCTACTGGTTTGTGCAAAAATTTAATGTTACTTTTTTTGTGCGCGACAAACTATTGATTTTGGTTTATTAGTCGGTCTGAGAGTCTATTATGCGACAGTGATCTAATGGTTGCGATTGTGTGAACAAGATGATGGCTAAAAAAAATAGCTACGACGCCGTTGGATAACTTAGCCAAAATTTGCCAAATAATACTGTAGTAAGCTAAAAAATAGCTTTGGCAGGAGAAAAGTGGCTTGAACCATCGGAGTTGCTATTACTAGTCGTCTAATTTGCAGCTCAGAACTATGATCCTAAGAAAAGCAATGAATGCAAAGTACGATCGATCGGTAAATTTTGAACTACTTAATTCTTTCACTTTAGCCCTCGAAATGAAGATTTGGGCTCCTCCCCAACGTTCACTTATCTTTCAATTTCACAAGCAATGGTGGTCGACCGTGACTTGGGATGACAATGATTTTAATCTGGTACCAAAGTCATCGGGTGAGATTGAGTTACTTTTTTTTCTAACCAAAAAGATTTTATTAATCTTTATAAACGATTACAAAGATTAAACGGAACAAGAGAACATCAGCAAAAAGTCATCCAAGACAACCGAAAAGGGCCGGCAAGGCACCAACCAAAAAAGCCAAAACCTGAGATTGAGTTACTTTAACATGAATCTTTACAAAAAGTGGAAAGACTGTCTATCTGCCCTCCCCTAGTTCTTGCACAGAGGGACGAATTTCACTTGGTTTCCTAAGGAATTAAAAGCAAAGAATTCAAAATACAATATTTGCATTTTGACCTATAAAAGTTTATTTATATCAATTTAGCCCTCTCCTTGTTCTTGCATGAAGGGACGAAGTTCCCTTGGTTTCCCAAGGAAAAGAAAAGCATTCTAAATACTTGTATTTGCATTTTGACCCGTAGAAGTTTATTTTTATATCAATTTAGCCTTCGAAGCACAACACAATTTTTTCTACCAGCTCATAAAGTGGGTTAACATTAGCCATTCTATGTGAGCTTGCGCACTGAGCTTCAGTCCGATGATCAGATATGTTCATCTTTTAAGGCTTGGTTTACTAGCTATTCTTACCAAATAAAAAAAAATCAACACAGTTGTCAATAGGTGATTGATCCAAATAAGCAATCAAATCTTGGTCTAGAATTACGCACCAAATACTTAACGAAACGAATGGATTTATCAAATTGGAGCTAGCTCATTGTGAGCTCCACAGGGTACTGAGTATTGTTCACCCGCCAGAAAAGTGGGCGAACAAATTCGTACTCTCTGAAAAGAAGTTTTTGGCATGTCTAATATGCTTTCCCATACGAATGCAAACTAAAGACTCAGTAAGGTTCAATCCAACAATCTCAACCATTTTATCTTACAAGCCCTAATGAGTAGTCAAAGTTTTACCGTTCTTTTTTGTCACGAGCCGGGACCATATGTATGATTAATTTGTTCAGGTAGACACCTTCCTACTGGATGTGAAAACAAGAAAGTGAAAGTAAGTGAATGTTGACAGGACAAGGCATTGCCACTACTGGCATGACTATGAACACAGCCGCTTGATGTTGAGAGTTGCCCTAACCAAAATCCAACAATTATGAATCTCTCTTTTGGCCTTACTTACCAAACCCCGTCTCAGTTTAGCCCCTGAATTTCCGGCACCCAATGTGTTGCAGTACATATAACTGGCCTGTGTCGTCGTCACGTGCCACATGGCGGGTTCCGATTGGGACCGCAGGATCGACACGTCATACTGGTGCCTCGTGATGTGGACATCCCCTACAAAAATATCAAGGGGTCCCCTACAAAAATCCAGGGGGCACTGTCTCTTTCTTTGGCCTCTCAAAGGATGCCCAACTTGTGGTCGTTTTCATCCTTTTCTGTTTGCTCTTTCAGGTGAGCAACAAAAACATGCCATGTTGGAGTAGAGACTAGACATACAAGCAGGGTCAAGCTCTAATTAAGATTGAACAGTTTCTGCAGCCTGCGAGTACTACTGTTAAGTGTCCTAGGGAGGGACCAGCTCCCCTCGGACACGTTCATACGTACCCAATCCCTTCATATCTCTCTGAACTCTCATTATGTGGATCTATTTGGAGCCTACAACCGTACTCCGTGCTATTCATCTCATAGGACACGTAACAAAAAAAATTGTCGGCAACAAATTAGTTCGATTGAGAAACAGTAGGCACATGAAGAAGTTAAATTTTATTTTGGAAAATGGACGGAAAAATCATTTTATATTTGGACAGCCCATTTAGTAGACCACGATGCAACTTACTCACTTGCCTAGTGATACTAAATTCAATTCAATTTTTTTTGCTCAGTATGCTTCTTCCCGGATTTTACGAGATAAACGGTTTAGATCATGATTGTGGGACTCGAGTAGACACACAATATGAGAGCTTGGAGGGGTACTTGTCTAGGGATGCCATTATGCCAAGATGTAGCCTCTCAAAACTTGCTAGATGATCTCGATGATTCTATATACTTCTATCCACTTATACATCTTCAAGTATAAGGCGAACCTATGGGCTTGTTTACGAGATAACGTATATATCGTATTCATTTAACTTATTTATGAGATTCGTTTTGAATAACAACCTAACAAAAGAATTTGATGCAAGTATATATTGAGTGAAACTTCCATGGTTTACCTCTTCATAGTTTTCTTTCTCGGTTTGAATATGAACATGTATGGCAATCATGCATCCTCTTCAGAAAGAGAAAGATAAAATGTATGGCTGTCATATTGTATATATCAAACTCATGGCTTTCCTCATCAAGTTACTCCATCGATCACTTGAGAGAAACAATACACTTGACATTGATCTTTAACTAGTAGAAAACAAACATGTATTGAACCAGCATTTGGGAGAGATTTCGATTGTCATCGAGAGAGTGAAATAAAGCAAGTCATCAACAAAATGATAACGTTATTATCAGGCCCATCCCTAAGGGAAGGCGAGAAAGGCTTGGGCTTTCAGCCTCCAATATCAAACTCACGGTTTTCCTCTTCAAGTTACTCCATCACTTGAGAGAGACAATACACTTGACATCGATTTTCGGGTAGAAAACAACATGCATTGAATGAGCGTTTGGGAGAGATTTCGACTGTCATCGAGAAAGTGAAATAAAGCAAGTCATCAATCAAAAAGATAACGGCTGTGTTCGTTTCGATACTTAACTTAGTTTTAATTTAGTTTTCTAATCATTACCTTATATATTTCTCCAATTATTTCTCTATTTATTCAATTATTACTTTCATTTTTCTCTCTATCTCTCTCTACTCATTACCTATCTCTCCAATTATTACTCTATTTCTCTCTCTATCAACTACCAAATCTAAAATACTCCAAACTCTCAAACGAACAAAGCCAACAACGTTATCAGGGCCGTCCCTGACGGAAGGCGAAGAAGGCTTGCACTTTCAGTCTCCAATTTCTTTTTAAAATTAGGAGCTCCAAATTTTGTAGGGTGTCGTACTACATACATAAAAAAGAAGCCCATTATGAATGAGAAAAAATAATTAATTATGTTAGTATAATTATGGGGTGTTCCGGTTTCTTTAAAAAAGAAATTTTTAGAAATAGAAGGTAATTTCAAGCTAAAAATTATGTGTTTACGCAAATAATTTTTCTATCAATATGGATCTTGTTTGATAGATCTCATTGAGATCTTTTAAACGGTACAAAAAAAATTAAAAAACTATTTTTCATTTTTATTATATTTGAATTTAAAATTATCTTATTTTTGAAAAGTAAGGTTTAAAAAGAAAGGGCCTACTAGTTTTGTGGCGACGCCGCATTGGGTCTTGTGGGGTCGCATGACCCCATGGAGGAAAAAAAATCTGCTACTATTGTACTACAAGATTAGAGTGGATCACAAAAACCCATTACAATGTGCATTGACCCCATCAAGGGGTGCAAAACACCCAATAATTTACCCCAACCACCAATAATATTCTAGCTCCGGTCCGCTTTCTTCCAAAACTTGTTTTTAAAAAAATAAGGTAATTTTAAACTCAAATATAAAAAAAATTTAATTTATTTTGCACCGTTTAAAAGATCTCAATAAGATTTATCAAATAAGATTCATATTAGTAGAAAATTATTTGCTTAAACACATGATTTTTGACCTTAAAATTACCTTCTTTTTCTTAAATGAAATCTCTACTCTATTGTGTTTAAATCTTCCTATTATTACAAGGCTTTAACTGTTTTTGCCAACTTTTCTCTTTGGGCTCTAGGCAGCATATGTGTCGTGAGTGCATATGGGCCATATTTGTTGGATCGTACGCTCCTTGCTGTGATGTCGTTGTGCTCTGATTCTTTTTACTTTCTGTAATCCTTGTCAGAGATTAATAATTTGTTTGCTATTCAAAATAAAAATAGTCCTATTCAAGAACTTGTGCCAAGAAAAATCATATCAATTTGAATGACTTTCCTTCTGCTCTTCGACGAAAATGAATCATTGCAACTTTTAATTTACGAATGATCTCATACTTATAAATTCCTGGAGTCGCCACTATTTGCCGCTAAAAGTGAAAGAACAGTACACAAGCAACGGGCCGAGTCGAGGCCTGGTTCATCTTCTGAAGCTTTTCACAATGAAAATTCTGGCCTTGGTTTTACGCTAACGGGCTGTTTTTAGCCCACCTGACTGGACTGGAGCTTAGACTATACTATTATCGATCCATTAACCACACGGGCGCCGTTTCTGTCCGCCCGAACCGGACTGGGGCCGTGGGCCTGGGTTTGGTTGGCTTGGGCTTGGGGCCAAAAAGCCTTCATCTTTTTAGTACCCACAACCTTAATGGTTTGGGCTTCGATTTCAGATTTCTCAGCCAATGTTAAAGCACATACAATTCGGTTTTGCGAGTAATTATTCTATGTTGTTGGGGTACTACGTGGCGGTGCCCAAAACTCTTATCTACCACACATTTGTATGGACTCTACACACTTTCTGGTGAAAAGCACACAAAGAAAATTCCCGCGTGTATCTTCTGCCTTTGTTCTTCTATACCTTTGGTTCTACTCGTTAATTTAAATTTATCTTCTTTTCAATTTCTTTTCGATAGCATGATAAAATAGTGATTGTCTATTTTCATGGTTAGTTTATATTATAGAAAATGACTTTTCTCTACAATAAACAAATAGGGAAGAGACATTAGGCTTTCGTTCCGCTAAAGTTTTTATTTTTACTTTACAAGACAAGTTATTCTCTCACAATATATCACCTTTAATTCAAAAAATCAGCTAGTACTTATTTCCCTTAGTGAAACGGGCATGAAAATAAGTGTAAAAAAATAAGAACCATAGCGGAATGAGACCTTAGTGAAAATTATACGAGGTTAAGTGTTAGAAGTCTATTTACAAATAGAGTAACAAATAGTTTACAGTCATGCTACTTGCACACACATTTTTACACATATCTTGCACATACACTTTTATGGGGCCCACCTCGGGTCCTACCAATATGATCCGAACCACTCATTATTTTTAAAATAATGTTTTAAGAGTTTCTGTAAAAAATCAACTCAATAGGATATCGGTAAGAGCTTTTTCAGAAACCTCAGGGTGAAACAGTTTGATTCGCCATGCGATTTCTGAAAAGGCCTTTACTGATATCCTATCGAGTTGATTTTTTACAAAAACTATTAAAACATTATTTTAAAAATAATGAGCGGTACGGATCATATTAGTGGGAACCGAGGTGGACCCTATAAAAATGTATGTGCAAGATATGTGTAAAAATGTATCTGGCCTTAGATTTATTGTTTTTTAATTGTTCTTTATATTTTCACACTCTCAGTGCATAACACGGGTCACTACTAGTTTTTTAACATTAAAAAAGGGAACATACATTAGCAGTATCAATAAATATCACCATAAAGAAATAGATACAAAATACCTTCTATATTAATGGCTATTTTATTATTTCAAACATTATTGTAACTTGTGTATTTAAAAATTGGTAAATGAATTATAAATTAAAGGTGGAGGGAATATAAAAATATAAAAATATAGAATATTTAAACGCAAAAAGTCTTTTTTGTGCACTTGAAACGACACTTTGCATAATTTAAAAAAAAAAAAAAATTCAACTCTCCAATTTTCCACTTCTCACTCATGTCACTCAATCGTCCAAAAAGTCTGATAAAATCATACGATTTCACTTTTTAAATTAAATGAATTTTTGATGACTTACGTAGATTTAATTATGGCTACATTAGGAGATTGATGGATGAAATATTTTTCTTTCATAACTCAGGTGTCTAGGCGCGGCTTATACGTAGATCGAGGTACAAAAGATTAGAATCTTATATCTTGTCATCGCATGATTTATTTTTTTTCTAACTCAGGCGTCCAGGCGCGGCTTATGCGCAGATCGAGGTACAAAAGATTAGAATCTTATCTCTTGTCATCACATGATTGATTTTTTCCCCGTAATTCGATCAGGTGTCTAGGCGCGGCTTACGCATAGATCGAGATATGAAAGGTTATAATTAATTTTCTCTTGTCATCGCATGATTTTGTGGGATCATATACCAGTTTCGAGATTTTTAAATGAAGTAGAATCTTCCTCTCTCTCCTCGTTTTCCATTCAACTTTATAGCAAATAATTAGCTATTTATAATTCCAATTCTGGAGTTAGGCGACAACTAATTGGCTACTAGCTTGTCTTAGATACCTTTTAAAAATAAAAAATAAATTACTTAGCTGTTTTATTGTAGTACCCATAGTGACAATTCAAAATTTGATAAATCTTCAAGAACTGTATTTGGAAAAATATATTCTCAAATTTCTTTTTTAGTAGTCGAATACTCAAATCTCATATCCTGTATATTCTTTTTGTGATTCTTATTTTAATCAATCTCAATCTTTATTTGAATTAGCTAAACTAATGATTTCCTATCCCCTGATAATAAATTTCTTAAATCACTGGCCCATTCTAACATTTCCTTCGTTCTTTCAAATATTTTTTACTTGTTATCTCCTTATTCCTCACCGGCCCCTGACTTTTTGATAGCTCTATATTTATTTTGCTTGAAATATTCAAGCTTACGTAGTTGGACAATGAAAAAAAAAAAAAAAAAACTCTATTGACTTTTCAGTTATTATAATACCCTTTTAGAGAATAAGAAAAAGATTGTGGTTTTTTTTTTTTTTTTTGGTCATTTTAAGAAATATCAGAAGTTTTGAGCTTTTAATGTATTTAAAAATTTGATGGTTCAATAAAAAAAGTATTTAAAAATTTTATGACATTTTTAGTTGATGTCGTTTTCCGATTTTAATCGGCATACAGTGCCATGTTCGACTATTTATTTGATTGCGATTATAGAAATAGATTTTCGTCATTCAACGAAATGTTATGCATTCAATATCACTTGCGAATTAATATCCCTTGGACATTCGGCTTGTTGAAGAACTCTATCACTGTTGCATAAAATATTAAAAGAAAAAAAAAATTATGTCCCAAAATAATCAGTCAATAATGGAAATTTGGGCGCTGTACTGAGGCTTTACTAATCATTCTTTGAGCAAGGAATGTCAAATGTCACAATTGAATCTGATTCTAGCTAGTGCGGCAGTTAAGTTTTGCAACGAAGGCCCCTCTTCGAATCATGCGCCTCGCCACATTGTCGAGGAGGCTAGGCATATTTGCTGCCAGAACCAGTTCTACCATTTCTCATATATATTTTTCGCCAAGCAAACCAATCTGCTGATTGTTTGGCTCGTCTAGGATACTAACAAGAGGAGGATTTGATAGTTACTATACTTACTAGAAGTGTCCCAATGAATGCTAGGGAAAATTTGTTCTAGTTGATGCATGGGTGTGGGCCGTCTTAGAACCTAGCTATGGTTCTTGTTTATCTTGTTTGTCATATTTGTATTATGCTACCTAGTCCTTATGACTCCGGCTCGTTACTTAAATGTATGAAATTTCCACTTGACCAAAAAAAAAAAAAAAAATTAGCTATTTGGAAAGAATAGAAAATTTTGATGAAAACCAATTTTATTGGAGTCCTTCGAAGTTTATTTCACTCCATAACCCGTGGGAACAAAAAATCAAAACGGCTATTTGGCATGTTAATTGGATCCATAACCCTTTAGGATAAAATCATCAGAGAAATAAAAGATCTTCGCACCTGTTCAAACGGATTGAAAATTGGAGCACTTAATTTTTTCTCAGCTTCCCACCAAATATGTTCTTTCGGCCTCCTTTTTTAAAACCCTTTCGCAACCCAAAACGGCGTAGTTTTGGGTGACTACACCCACCACAGGCCCCCCGGATAGATAGTTATTTTAACTATTGAACCTTTTAGCTAGCCCAGAGTACTCATATGAGTTCATTACCTAACTTTATGTTTTTAACCGATCGTTAAATTAACTCTATAATTAATTTTACGCACACTTTAACATGTGAAAAGTTATCATCTTCATAGTGGATGCTCTGTAACTTTACAACCCTAAACGCGCACTTGGAGATGGAATGAGATTCCAGGACAAAAAATTGTCCAATTGTCCTTGGACTACTTGCAATTAAAAAAAACCTTAATTACAGTTAAAGAATACGCGGCAACACATCAGGAATATCGTACTTAATCAACTAAGCTAATATGATTCCGATTTCGCGATAACTAATCACCATACGATGAGATTTGGATAATCCAATGATCAATAAGGACAAGAGTTGAGAAAAAAATGCGATTTAAAAAAAAAAATCAAAATGCCGGCCATGGATTGCGATCATCACCAGCATTTTATATATATATTTTTTAAAAAAAAGTAATTAAAGTAAGGGAGAGAAAGTATTTGAAAAAGCTAAAAGTGATATTGGAATATAAATAAAGAATTTCGAATCTGAAAAAGACACCCAACTGAGAGGACCATTTGGTGTTATTAAATTAAAGACAGCATAAATTAACGAGTGGTTGGAAGCAATTAACCATTCATGGCATGGTCATGGTCATGGGCATGGGCATGGAGGCCAATATTGGAATGTAAAAGTGTTTTCGGTTTCATGTAACTTTGCTTCCAATTGTATTTGAGAAAGAGGAGTGGTTCCATCAACGTAATCAAGTTATATGTAGCTAATCCAGAGCTGGCGCTGAACTAAGGCTCGAGGTGCGACGGCTTTAGGCTCCCGGAAATTTATAAATCTTAGGAGCTCCTCTTTACTTTGGTGCTGCTTATAATAGTCTATTAAAAAAAGGGACTCGTCTTTAATCTTTGCTGTAGGCTCCTGAAAAGTCCAGTACTGCGCTAATCGGTTGCCATTCCCCTGCTGGACACGTCAGGGACGCGAAGACATTTATGTGCCGGGCATGTCGGGGACGCGAAGAAACTTACAGGAAAACGGGAGGTCACGTTTCCATTTAATTTTATTATTAGTTTTAAGCTGGAGACACA
Organism: Rhododendron simsii; assembly: GCA_014282245.1. NCBI lineage: Eukaryota > Viridiplantae > Streptophyta > Magnoliopsida > Ericales > Ericaceae > Rhododendron > Rhododendron simsii. Next base: position 30,124 of record WJXA01000239.1, on the reverse strand, counting down.
CTAATGACAACTCGGAAACGCCCGTGTCTTAAGTTGGCCACCGGTGGAAACACGACGGGGATGAATAAATCCAATAAAAAGAGGATTTGGGGGAAGAATTATGATATATTTAAAAAATAGTACCACGTAGGAGTATGTAAACACAGGCAAATAAAACCTTAAAAGGGAAGAATCGTGAAGTACGTGCGTACTATTGAAACATACAAGTTCCACAGAAATGACTGGAAGCAACAACGCGAAACCTTAGTCACATAATACGTAAGCGAGAACGCGAGCGTGAAAGTGTCTTCCGAAAACATCTGAAACTGCTAAAATTCGGGAGAGCGAGAATTGAGAGCTAGAGCAGAGGGTCTATTGAAACCGCTAAGATTACTGATGGATCATGTGATGCCTTGGTATTTGTCCTGACCATCTGAGCCAACAACCATTGATTACCTTAATTAGGTATGGAGAACCCAAAAAGAGGCCCATGGAACCTGTGACCCCCCTCTTGGAAGACAAAAGGTTACCATATTTACCCAAAGGCAATGGTCCTTGACATGATCAGGAACACAAACCTTTTGAAAATAATGGAAAAAACCTAGCAGATCACCAAGATCATCAATGAAACCGTTCACTTTGTATTGGTAATAAGCTCAAGAGCCAACAACTAATCAGAGACCGGGGAATTGCATTTACCCGTAGATTAGACGGGGCAAAGCCTTGGTAACCCTTGTTGCAAAAAAAGAGATGGTGTAGACATACAATTTCAACTAACAGAATACAAGAACCATAACCTCAGAGCGAACATTTAGTGACAAAGTCGATCTGCTTAAAGATGAGGTCGAAGGTCCTGAAATTGCCCCCCTAAACTAAGCTAAATTCCAGTATTCCCTACATATCAGGACAGATTATAGGATACAAATCTCCTAAATGCGGTTGTAGGCTCATGAGCCCCTTCAAGTTACTACTAAAGCGTCTTTAGTCACGTACATTCTACTGTGTCTACAGGCCAAACAGGTTTGATAGGGGATATAATCATACGAGAAAGATTGTACGAGATCAGTTTATTCATTTTGGAGTTATAGACTGTACTAAAACCAGAAAGCATGTCAACAACAACATAACGGAACCCATCTAGTCCCCAATCATTGGAGGTATGGGCAGGGGATGATTGGAGACAGACCTAACCTTTGGCAATATATGCACAAAGTGGCTGCTCTCAGAATACCACTGAAACAGTGGCCCCCCTAAACCTCCAAGAACCGAGGAGCTACAGGGGCGTTTTGTTGTCGAACCATGCCCCCAAATCAAAGCCAAATGGCATCAGAGAGGGCCGGCATAGAGACCCCAAACAATTTATGTGCACATTACCAAGCATGTCACAAGAAAGCATGTCACATAAGGAAAAAAGAAAAATGATGTATCCCAGAACTTTGTTGCAAGAAGAATAAACGTCAAATTTCACTCTGTCACGATCTTAAAAATGTTTCAGTAAGATGAACGGGAGCAATTGTACAGTGACTAAAATGGAAAAGCTGACCCTAACAGATTAGTTAGTTGACAGAGGTGGAGTCCTCTGTAGGCTTATACTTGAAAAGTAAGAATACGGCCATTTCTTGTATTCCTGGTGGTTTTCCTTATAAGATTACTCCGTTTATACTAATGGGCATCAGAGATCAAGAAGGATATCCAACCAAAAGGATCCAATTCGACTAACATGGGTTTTCTTAGCTGGCAGATAATAACAAGAACATTTGGACAAACTTGCTGGAGTGCATAATCTTTTGGTACTTTCTCAGAGAAGAAACCCTCAGAAGCACGAGAAAATTGTAATTCAAAGGCCAATCAGAAGTTCTATAGTTGCTTTCGCCAAACAGAAAATTTAACTCACCTCAAGTCAGGCATGATGGAGAATAATCAGGAAAAAAGAGGGATTGAAGTTGATCACCATCACGCCAATTCGATAAAATAGAAAAAGATGCGCCAGTATGTATAAAACAACGCACAGAACTAGTGAAGATGCAATAGCATGGATAGCAAAACGGTCCAAAACCCTATTAACTTTTATGAAAGGGTACATAAGCCACTAGATGAGAGAAATTTAGAGAAACAGGCCACTTTCATCCTTGGAACAAAATGTAGTGGTACTTCGGCTTTTAGTCTATGCTTGTCCTACTACATGATGCCAACTTTTTAAATAAACTACCACGAAGCTTACAAATGGGTGGAGATGCATATCTATAAGAAAAATAGATTTACAAGAAAGAAAAGAATCTCCAAACCTCCTCCAAGAAAACATTTATGAAGCTCGAGTAAAATCGGAGAAGGAAAATAGCAGTTTTTCTCCCAGAATTCCATCTCCTTCAGAAAGAAAGGCTGTAAATTCCATCCAGAAAGACTGTTAGTGCACAGAGTGTCACAAAAATCAGAGACCTCAGCAACCCATCACGGCACAATTGTACACAAAACTTCCCGAATGCTTGCGCGCCAATAAGCTCCACTGTGGTGGGCCTTCATCCGGAATCCAAGAATTAACTTCTATGATTCCTCCCCCTAAAGCCCTAGGTCCACCAATGACAATAAGTTGGTCCCCACATGCCCTAAACGCTAGCCCCCAACCGTTCATGGAGACTGCCCGTTCAGGCAATCCCCCCACTGTAACCCAGAGGTTCCTATCTTTGACATATTTCCTCACTTCCTTTTCTGCATGATAAGCTGCATATAGCTCATTTTTCACAACTGCAAGCAAAGGAGGTGCGTTGGAAGTAGCAGGTGCATCAATTCCCCCACCCTCATTGTTAAGCGCAGGGAACATGTCAGGAATTTCACGCCATGTGTTTGTTTTCAAATCATAAACCTCTCCACATGTAAGCAAGTTCGGATTGCCTACTCCAATACCCCCAATAACATAAAACTTCTCATCAATAAAGGCCCCAGAACACATTTTCCTCGCTTTGATCATGTTGGGAAGGGTCACCCACATACCAGTATCTGAGTTATACAACTCTGCGGTACTCAATATGTTTCCTTGTGGATCACAACCACCCGCAACAATTGCAATTTCCCCAAGGCTCGCAGACGCAAACAAGCATCTGGGTTCATTCATCTCTGAACCCAAAGACCAAGAGTTTGTTGATATGCTATATTTGTAAATTACATTAGTCATAATCTCCTTTCCAAATACAAGGAGTTCGGTACCAACGGCCAAGGATTCCTTGTCTGACCACATGAAACAATCGTTTGAAGTCATTCTAGGTAAATGCATCCATCGGAGGCGAATAGGATCAAAAGCCTCCCATTCAAGAAGGCTGCAAGAGAAGTAAACCCAATGTTCTGTAATACCCATCTGTCGCCTCAACCTATATAGCTCCCCACTCCGAATTATAGAGCGAAAACTTCGATTTAATGAGGCAATCAAGCCATAATCCGACCTTGAGCAATGGAGTAGACAATTAATCGAGTTGTCGCGGCCAATTTGGGGGATAAGCGAACTCGCATCAGACTGATCCCCACTGCGATGCCCATTATTTAATTGTTCAGCTTCAGAGAGCGAAAGATCACGAAGACTTTGCAATATTTCCTCTGTCCCAATCACATCCAAAGGTTCGGATAACTTCTTGAGTAACACACCTTCCCAATCTTTCCAACAGCCGTTTTCCATTTCGCAAGTTCAATCACACAGAATGTGTTGTCATCTACCGCTCTCATACTAGCACGAACTCGGCAGTTCGGGAGATATCAGATACAATCGACCCTCTGCCAATGTTCCAAAATTTCGCGCATAAACTGGATTATACTGAGGCAGATGAATGGATGCAAAGGTCCGTGTCGCTTCCTCGTCAGAACTTTTATTTTTTTTTTGACAAGTTCCTCGTCAGAACTGAACCAACAGAAAATCAGCCAATATAAAAGTATACCACTATTCGCCAGTTAGATGAGAACAAAAGTACCACGTATTCTGCTCAAGAAAGTTTGACTTTTTGTTCACAAAGCAATCAAATGACCATCTAAAACAAGTTTAATTGACAGATGGATGCTAAAAACCCACCTGAAAGAAGGTTTTTAGGAAAGCAAACTAATCATACACACTACCAATTTACAGAGAACCCAGTAAGAAGATCAAAACATTCTTGCACACACACACACACACATATGTACCTCTCTCTTTTTTGGTAAAAAGGGATTTTATACCAAAAACAGAACAAAGATTCAAATGAACAAAGGGGCATACCCCAGTAAACTATCCAGCAAACGGGAAACAGAAACAGAAACCAAAAGCAAAGATGTTGGCCTAACTAACTACTAGCTACAAAACTTTCTCCGAGATGTTCCAAGCTCTACACAAAACTCTATTCAGAGGGCCACGGCCACACATATGTACCTTAATACCTACAAGCCATTAAAAAGCCCTAGAATCACCAATCAGATCTCTAAATCCTAACCCACATACAGAAGTTACTAGTACTATTTTATGGTAACCCTTAATAACTTAAACCAAATTCACTGATTATTCAAATACCGAAAAAAAAGGGGAAAAAACGGAAGGAAGAATCTATTTCTATGGTCATCAAATTTAAACCCAATCAAAGGGCATTCGAATTGAAATTGGAATGAAAAGGGGAGAGAACTTACGGAGTGTGTTTTAAACAGATTAACGATTGTAATTACCCACTGCTCGTTGATCCTCACTTTCTCACTCTAACCCAAGCCGCCCGAATAACATCTGCCAGCGCTCTCTCTCTCTCTCTCTACTTTCGCACTATATTCGTATTCTCTCTCTTGAACTTTCATTTTCTGGTTTTATTCTGAGAGAGAGAGAGAGAGAGAGAGAGAGAGGTTTGTGGATATACTGTACAAGCATGGATGCTTTATAGAATTGAGATTTAACGGAAACGGGGTAGGTGGTGCGGCCGCAGCCCGGGGAGGGAAATAAAAATTGTTTGGTGATCAGGGGCACCACCGTGGAGGGGTGGTCACGGTCTGAATTGGATCGAATGTTTATGAATTAATTCTAATTCGTAAGTTACCGTTTTTAAAAAATATAATTCATGTTCGAACCGAAAGTCCCACAATCCGATTCCAATTCAATCCATAAGTTGCGAATCGATTCCTATTTTATCCACGGATTATATATATGTCATAAATAGCCTTACTGAATTAGGAGTTACAGCAAGTATAGTAGCATACGGATAAGAATGACCCTGGGGTAAAGTTTTATATGAATATACATTATATTACATTAAAGTAAAATATTAAAATAGTGGTAAAATTATTTATATATGCATATATACAAACATATTTTTTCTAATATATAATTAATATCTTGCGGTCTGGTTCCACTGTTTCAAAATAAAAATGTCACGGTTTTTTTAATTTTTTATTTCATGTCTGGACCATCAATCCATGATTCCAATCAAAAAATACATGGATCGGTTCGGTTCGCACTGGTCACGGTTCACTGGATTTTTTGAACAGCCTACCACCGTGTCCCCCAACACCTTTGTTAATCACTTTTTTTTTTGGAGGGTTCGATATCATGTGGTGGATAACGGTGTCGGGTATTTGTGGCGGTGCTCCTGGACCACTGAATAATTAATTGCAGGGTAAAGGTTTATAGAAAGGAGACTGGAGAAGTGATTAGTCAGTTGAGACATGTAGATGGGCGCACCAATTCTCTTGTCACCACAAATTTGTGTGGGCTATACACAAATGTAAAGAGAAGAGAGGCTGGGGTATCTGCCTACCATTTCTCGCGGGCATAGAATAATTTTCAGACTCAGGGGAGTGTTCACCGATCCGGACGAGTTGGACGCCGTTTGGAACTCCTAACGGCCGTTATTGGACAAGACTAACCCCGTCTGCAAGAAACGCTTTCTTCTTCTTCTTCTTCTTCTTCCATCTAGTACTAATCGTGTCAACTTCAACCCCATAGTTTACATTTGTCGCAATTTCATCCCTCTCACGAACTGCATGTTTACATTAGACATAATTCATGGGGCAAATTGTAATTTCACCTAGTTAGTATGGCTGGTGTATAGTTGACTTTCTCCCAGAGAAATGAAATTAAGTTTTATGCAAACTAAACGGACAATTTCTAAAATAGGTTTTTGTTATTAAAAAAAAAATGATAGTCGTACGTAATATATTTCCAGTCTCAATTATTTTTGGGTTACTGAATAATCAATTATTTTGAGAAAATTAAAATTCCTATTGTAGTCCGTATTATAAATATAGTTTGAATTTTAAAAAGTAACATCTTCATTAAATGTTTGGGTATCAAACTCTTCACGCAATTTAGAAAAAAAAAAGAAGAAGAAGTTATTGTAACATTTAGTCATCTTGTAAAACTCTTTGATTAAGAGGTGGAGCGCTCTTGAATATTAAGGACGATGTTGTGAGAGCCACAATGCAACATCAACACTACAAGCTTTGATTGGCCTATTCTGGGATCCAAATTGCATTTAGTTTTGGGCTCACTAATTAGATCATTCTTGTAAAAAACACATGTTAATCGAATATTGACAACTACATGATCAGTCTATATTAGTTTTCAAACAATTTTACAACTAATAGCAACACAATCAAATTTCCTTAGAAATTTCATGGCAAGTTCTCACACCCCTACATAAACAAACCACTGAACCGTAGAACAGTAAAACTAGGCCAAATAGAATGGTTTGGTCCGTATCAATTTATTGGTAAATAGTAGAGGTGGCAAACGGGCGGGTCTGGCGCGTGTTTGGGCTGGTTGAAATGGGTCGTGGGTCAAATATGAACGGTTTGAAACGGGTCGGGTCGAATATGAGTCAAGCCAAATCCAAACCCGTCCGACCCGACCAATTTCCTCTTCTTTTTTTTCCCCCTCTCTTCTCCCCCCATTCTCTGATTTGTCGAGGATTCAAAAAAGTAAAAGGGGAGTTGGACCATTTTTAATTTTAACCCATATTAAACCTACTCTCAACCCATCTAAACCCATATCAACCCATTACACAATATGGGCGGGTTGGGTTACAAGTGAGCGAATTTGAACGGGTTAAGAAATATGGGTTAGAATTGCCACCTCTAGTAAATAGTAATCCCCAAGATTCATTAGCAACACACATGCAATGGCTTAGCTCCAATGAAATGACTATTTAGCAGAAATTTCCTACCCAAAACAGAATTGTTTCAGTGAATTCAACAAATAAAAAGGAAAGGAAAAACAAAAGCAGTGCTGTATAATTTTACCTAATTTCTACTTCCTATATAGTAACTAATTCGAACTTATTCAACTAATTAATTGGCTGTGAATCTGTAAACCATAACATGCTTGTAAGTCTCCCCTGGATTCACAATTTGGGAAGGGAAATTGGGGTGATTCACTGAGTCAGGAAATCCCTGTGTCTCCAAACACAGCCCAGCATAATTTGAGTAGGTAATTCCATTTTTACCCTTTAGAGGTCCAAGATTATTGCTAGTGTAAAACTGGACCCCTGGTTTATTTGACCACAGCTCCATCATCCTCCCTGATTTGCCCTCTTTCACCACTGCTACCTGCAATCATATCCCGAATTTCGGTATAATAATTATAAAAAAAAAAATAGAATTTCCAAATCAAATATATAATGACAGATGAATTAAATAAATAAATAAATAAATATCTATATATTTCCAACACTGCTAATTACCTTCTTCAAATGCTCGTTGCCACCCTCAGTGTCGACAACATAGTTGATGTCGTATCCATCTGTGAGCTCATTGAACATGCTACCGATGGGCCGCGACCAGCGGAAATCGTACGCCGTTCCTTTGACCGAGGCGATTTGACCGGTGGGGAGGAGTTCGTCGTCGACTGGGGTGATGTCGGGGGCGAACAAGGTGAGGTTGTGGGAGAGGATGTTGCCGCTGCCGTGGCTGCCGAGGTTCCAGTAGGTGTGGGAAGCCAGGTTCACTGGGGTGGCCTTGTTTAGCGCCTTGGCCTCCATTTTGATGCCTAGCTTGTTTGTTTCTATGAGCATGTATGTTACCATGACATCAAGATCACCTGGAAACCCTGCATCATTTCAGAGCATTTTCGTATCAGATTGCCAAAGTCAATTGATACAAGGCTATAGTCCCCGTTCCGCTGAGAAAAATCTGAAAATTGAAAATTGTAGTACTTATTTATTTGCAACAACAAACTCAACTAAAGGCATCGTATTTCAGCAAGTAAATACCTTTACCACCGACCCAATCCTTAATTAGGTGTGGCTAAAATTTTGACTTTTTAGATCGTCTCGTAAGATTTTTTTTTTTTTTGGGATCAGCATTGTCTCATAAGGTTACAGGGTAATCATCCATTTTTGAGAGGTTTGAGCAAGTTGACGCTAAGGCCCATGCATATGGAGCCAAATCATTCTTTCCGATGCTACGTTAGCAAACGATATTAATTTAAATCGATGAATTATTCGCGTGACAATCTTGAAAAGTTTTTTTTCCACGCAAATTCACGTGATTGACAATGCCTCTTTTATCGCACGTGTGTATTAGAGAAGACGTGGACCATCTCATAGGTGGCCGCGACAAGGTAACAATAGATTTTGCAGTTAGGGTTAGTTGGATTAAAATCCTCCTCCACAGCAACAGCAACAAAAAAGGAAAGAAAAACTTCAAAGTGTAGAGTACCTTGTTCACAATCAAAGCTCTGATAAGTGAATGTAACATGGCTGTCTGCTTTGTGGGTTTTCACTTTCCATACGACTTCACTAAATCCCTTTGGACCTCCTGTTATTCAAAGAGCAATTATTATACTATTTGAATTAATTGAACAAATCATTTGGACATCGAAAACAAATCCAGAAAGCAAGAAGAAAAAAAGGAAAAAAAAAGTGTGCAGTAAGCTGGCTCGAACATTCGGTATTCATACAAAAAGGTAAAGAGTATTTTATACCGTGGAGCATGTTGTCTCCTTCGTTAGGAACTAATTGGTAATATTTGCCGTTGAGAGTAAACTGGGCAACTTGAATTCTGTTGGCAACCCGACCAACAATGTTCCCAAAGTAGGTTTTATCACTCTGCATCCATGTACAAACATCAATAACTAACCGAAAAAATGACGAAAATTAATCTTCGTAATCTCTTTTTTTTTTTTTTTTTTGTTGAGTCAGAAAGTTTGCTAGGTCGACCAGCGGCGTGACTCTATGGGAGCCCACTCACCCTGAAATGTTAAGATTTTGAGCCATAGCTAACCCGGCCTTGGAGGGCGAAATCTTTGTAATCTGATCATATTGAAGAAAGCCTAAAACACATCTTACGTGAAAAAAAAATCAGCCCAACTCATATATACGGTCCTTGTCCTCAGATATATGGAGTTTCTGAAATTTTACAGATAGTAATAATGCCAAAACTATTTTTGTTAGTGCCAAAATTTTAAGGACTAAAAAGCTTGTACCATGTGCGAGATATGAGTGTTTTATGCAGGGGTGAGCATGGTCCGGTTTGGTTCGGTTTTATAGTAAACCAAGAACCAAACCAATACCTACGGATTATAAATTTCGAGAACCAAACCAACCCACAAAACGCATAAAACCAAACCAATCCAATCCATTAGATTACGGTTTGGTTTCAGTTTTAACCACGGTTTGCTTTGAACTAAGTTATCATCTCCAAAAAAATATTTGAAGTACTTAAAATTACGAAGATAAATTTTAAAAAAAAACTTATATTAAAATCAATTCCATTCAAATTCTTAAAACAAACTAACATCAACCAACTAATTTAAGAGTAGAATACCAATAATTGCCTCAAACAAATAAAACGAAATACCGGTAAGTCACTAAAATGAAACCAACTAAGAATATCACTTATTAAACATCTTAAGATAGTTTAACCAAATAAAAGGGCAAAGAGATGGATGCTACGTAAGTACATTAGGTTTATATAGTATAGGGATAGGTTTTCTTATATAGAAAGTTAGGGTAATTAGACTTGGTAATGGTAGTAGAGGAATTATAGGAATAGGAATTGGAAAACTAAATATGGGTGGATATAATAGGATCAATAAATTAGGAAAGTAGGGTCCCATATTTATTTGGTGAATCATAATTAAAATATATATAACTATAATATTATATATATTATACGGTTCGGATCAGTTTGGAACCATAACCGTGAACATGAATCTACCAACCAAACCATATAATGCGGTTTATAATTTTATTAAACCATGACCAAACCATGCTGCTAAAAAACCGAACCAAATCTTTCGGTTTGGATTGGTTTGGACTGGATTCATGGTTTGACGGATATTTTGCTCACCCCTAGTTTTATGCACTAAATTTTGACATTAACAAAAATAATTTTAGTATTATCATTTTCCAATTCTGAAAATTTATAATATGAAAGTGCTTTATATTTTTAAAAATATATAGTGACATGACTATTTACAGTGAATAAAGATTACAGAAAGGTCGGAGTATCTAATTCGACTTCTACTTTTGTAGCACACGTTGTCATCAAATTTAAACCCAATCATAGGGCATTCGAATCGAAATTGGAATGAAAAGGGGAGAGAACTTACGGAGTGTGTTGTAAACAGAGTAACGATTGTAATTATCCACTGCTCGTTGATCCTCACTTTCTCACTCTAACCCAAGCCGCCCGAATAACATCTGCCAGCGCTCTATCTCTCTCTACTTTCGCACCATATTCGTATTCTCTCTCTTGAACTTTCATTTTCTGGTTTTATTCTGTGAGAGAGAGAGAGAGAGAGAGAGGTTTGTGGATATACTGTACAAGCATGGATGCTTTATAGAATTGAGATTTAACGGAAACGAGGGTAGCTGGTGCGGCCACAGCCGGGGGAGGGAAATAAAAATGGGAAATTTTTAGAAATGGTCCTCCTAGTTTCACTTGATTCTCATTTTCGTCCTCCAAGTATCAATTCCAATTCTTTTGACCTTCAATTTTGGTTTTCGTATCAAGTTGGTCCAATTGATAACGTCTGTTAGCCAAATGAGACGAAAAAAATCAGATTGAGGGCAGACGTTTTCAATTAGACCAATTTGGTACGAACTGCAACGATCAAACAACCATCTATATGATTTTTTCCGTCCAATTTGACTGACAAAAGTCATCAATCGGACCAATTTGGTACGAAAATCAATCTTGAAGGTCAAAAGAGTTACAATTGATACTTGGAGAATGAAAATGAGACTCGGATGAAATTAGGAGGACCATTTATATAAATTTCCCAATAAAAATTGCTTGGTGATCAGGGGCATGAATTAATTCTAATTCGTAAGTTACCGTTTCTAAAAAATATAATTTATGTCCGAACCAAAAGTCCAACAATCCAATTACAATTCAATCCATGAGTCATGAATCGATTCCTATTATTCCACAGATTATATATGTCACAAACAGCCTTACTGAATTAGGAGTTACAGCAAGTATGGCTTATTAACCTTTTTGGTCCCCAAAGTATCACAAAAATCTCAATTTGGTCCCCAATTAACACATTGGAGAAATTGAGTCCCCAACATTATTAAATGTGTACCAATGTAGTTCCCCACCCCTCACGTCGTTACCCCAGACGTCAAATCCAAGGGCACATTTGTCATTTCCCCTCCCCAACCATTTTATCCTCTACAGCCCACCCTCTTCCCCTTCCCCTAAAACCCACCGCTCTAGGGGCCGCTCCATGCGCAGCATCCGCTCCAACCTCTACCACACCCGCTCCTTCCCTAGAGACCACCTCTCCGAAAACCTAACCGACTTTGCCATCGACTTCCGCCTCGACCAACTCGCCGCAACCCAGAACTAGTCCGACAACTGGGTTTTAATCGCTAAGTTGGGTGTTATGCCGGCCCTAATCCATCTAATGAGGTGCGCCGATCCATGGGCCCAGGAGCACGCCGTCACGGCCCTACTGAGGGGTTGTTCGGCTAAATAAGCCAAGTTGTTTTTTTTTGTCCTTATTCAAATTTTTTTCACATTTATTAGTTTTTTGTCAATTTTTTAGGGATTATTGTTTTGTCATGACCAGAGGAATCTAAAAAAAAATTTATGATCGAAACCTAATTTTTTTAAATAAAGACAAAAATAAGCCAATAAGCCAATTTTTTTCATCTTTGTTCAAAAAAAAATTGGATTTCGATCGTAATTTTTTACATTTTAGATTCCTCTCGTCATAACGAAACAATAATTTCCAAAAAATTGACAAAAAACTAGCAAATGCGAAAAAATTTGAATAAGGAAAAAAAATAAGCCACTTGACTTATTTAGCCGAATAACCCCACAGTAGGGCCGTGACGGCATGCTCCTGGGCCCATGGATCAGCACATCTCATTAGAGGGATTAGGGCTGGCACAGCACCCGACTCGGCTATTTTTGTCTTTATTAAAAAATAGATTTTGATCGTAATTTTTTACTTTTTAGATTTCTCTTATCATGACGAAACAATAATTCCCAAAAAATTGACAAAAAACTAACAAATGCGAAAAAAAAAATTTGAATAAGAACAAAAAAAATAAGTCATTTAGCTTATTTAGCCGAACAACCCCTCAGTAGGGCTGTGACGGCGTGCTCCTGCGCTCACGGATCGGCGCACCTCATTAGAGGGATTAGGGCTGGCACAGCGCCCGACTCGGCTATTTTTGTCTTTATTCAAAAAAAAATTAGATTTCAGTCATAATTTTTTACTTTTTAGATTCCTCTTGTCATAAAGAAGTAATAATCCCCAAAAAATTGATGAAAACAAAGAAATGTGAAAAAAAATTGAATAAAAAAAAAACCAAGTGGCTTATTTAGCCAAACAATCCTTGAATCTCTCCCTCCACGAGGAGCAAGTGATTTTCCCAACCCTTATAGGTGCTATGGAGGATAAGGACGTTGGGGGAGGGGAAATGACAAAAATGCCCTTGGTTTTGACGTCTGGGGTAACGGCGTGAGAGGTGAGGGACTACATTGGTACAAATTTAATAACGTTGGGGACTCAATTTCTCCAATGTGTTTATTGGGGACCAAAATGAGATTTTTGTGATATTTTAGGGACCAAAAAAGTTAATAAGCCCAGCAAGTATAGTAGTATACGGATAAGAATGACCCTGGGTAAAGTTTTATATGAATATACATTATATTACATTAAAGTAAAATATTAAAATAGTGATAAAATTATTTATATATGCCCATCTACAAGCATATTTTTTCTAATATATATAATAAATATCTTGTGGTCCGATTCCACAGTTTCAAAATAAAAATTCGTGTCTGGATCACGAGTCACGGTTTTTTTAATTTTTGAATCCGTGTCTGACCATTAATCCACGATTCCAATCCAAAAATGCATGGATCGGTTCGATTCGGTTCACACCGGTCACGGTTAACCGGATTTTTTGAGCAGCCCTACCACTGTGTCCCCCAACACCTTTGTTAATCACATTTTCTTGTAGGGTTCGATATCATGTGGTGGATAATGGTGTCGGGCATCTGCGACAGTGCTCATAGACCACTGAATAATTAATCGAAGGGAAACGATTTATAGAAAGGAGATTCGAGGAGTGATTAGTCAGTTGAGACATGTAGGTGGGCACAACAATTCTCTCATCACCACAAATTTGTGTGGGCTATACACAAATGTAAAGAGAAGAGAGACTGGGGTATCTACCCACCATTTCTCGGGGGCATAGAATAATTTTTCAGACTCAGGGGAGTGTTCGCCAATTTGGACGAGGTGGACGCCGTTTGGAACTCCTAACGGCCGTTAGTGGACAAGATTAACCCGTCTGCAAGAAACGCTTTCTTCTTCTTCTTCTTCTTCTTCTTCTTCTTCTTCTTCATCCATCTAGTACTAATCCTGTCAGTTTCAACCCCATTGTTTACATTTGTCGCAATTTCATCCCTCTCTTTGACTGCATGTTCACATTAGACATAATTCATGGGCCAAATTGTAAGTTCTCCTAGTTCGTAAGGCTGGTGTAGTTGACTTTCTCCCAGAGAAATGAAATTATGTTTTATGCAAACTAAACGGCCCATTGCTAAAATAGTTTTTTGTAAAAAAAAAAATGATAGTCGTACGTAATATATTTCCAGTCTCAATTATTTTTGGGTTACTGAATAATCATTTATTTTGAGAAAATTAAAATTCTTATTGTAGTCCGTATTATAAATATATTTTGAATTTTAAAAAGTAGCATCTTCATTAAATGTCTGGGTATCAAACTCTTCAAGCGATTTAGAAAAACAAAAGAAGTTATTGTAACATTTAGTTATCTTGTAAAATTCTGTGATTAAGAGGTGGAGCACTCTTGAGTATTAAGGACGATGTTGTGAGAGCCACAATGCAGCATTGGCACTACAAGCTTTGATTGGCCTATTTTGGGATCCAAATTGCATTTATTTTTGGGCTCACTAATTAGATCACTCGTGTAAAAAACACATGTTAATCGAATATTGACAACTTCATGATCAGTCTACATTAGTTTTCAAACAATTTTACAACTAATAGCAACACAATCAAATTACCTTAGAAATTTCATAGCAAGTTCACACCCCTACATAAACAAACCATTGAACCGTAGAACAGTAAGACCAGGCCAAATAGAATGATTCGATCCATATCAATTTATTGGTAAATAGTAATCCCCAAGATTCATTAGCCACACGCATGCAATGGCTTAGCTCCAATGAAATGACTATTTAACAGAAATTTCCTACCCAAAACAGAATTGTTTCAGTAAATTCAACAAATAAAAAGGAAATTAAAGGAAAAACAAAAGCATTGCTGTATAATTTTACCTAATTTCTACTTCCTATATAGTAACTAATTCGAACTAATTCAACTAATTTAATTGGCTGTGAATCTATAAACCATAACATGCTTGTAAGTCTCCCCTGGATTCACAATTTGGGAAGGGAAATTGGGGTGATTCACTGAGTCAGGAAATCCCTGAGTCTCCAAACACAGCCCAGCATAATTTGAGTAAGTAATTCCATTTTTACCCTTTAAATGTCCAAGATTATTGCTAGTGTAAAACTGGACCCCTGGTTTATTTGACCACAGCTCCATCATCCTCCCTGATTTGCCCTCTTTCACCACTGCTACCTGCATTCATATCCCCAATTTCGGTATAATAAAAAAAAATTAGAATTTCCAAATCAAATATATAATGACAGATGAATTAAGAAGGGTAGTGATTTTGCCACACCCTTTTTTGATAATGCCACACCCTGCAAGTGTATTTTTTGGTGCAAAAATACACTTGCAGGGTGTGGCATTATCAAAAAATGGAGTAACAATATCATTTCCCATTAAGAAATATATATATTTCCAACACTGCTAATTACCTTCTTCAAATGCTTGTTGCCACCCTCAGTGTCGACAACGTAGTTGATGTCGTATCCATCTGTGAGCTCATTGAACATGCTCCCTATGGGCCGCGACCGGCGGAAATCGTACGCCGTTCCTTTGACCGAGGCGATTTGACCGGTGGGGAGGAGTTCGTCGTCGACTGGGGTGATGTCGGGGGCGAACAAGGTGAGGTTGTGGGAGAGGATGTTGCCGCTGCCGTGGCCGCCGAGGTTCCAGTAGGTGTGGGAAGCCAGGTTCACTGGGGTGGCCTTGTTTAGCGCCTTGGCCTCCATTTTGATGCCCAGCTTGTTTGTTTCTATGAGCATGTATGTTACCATGACATCAAGATCACCTGGAAACCCTGC
The DNA here is from genome assembly GCA_014282245.1 of Rhododendron simsii. Taxonomy (NCBI): domain Eukaryota; kingdom Viridiplantae; phylum Streptophyta; class Magnoliopsida; order Ericales; family Ericaceae; genus Rhododendron; species Rhododendron simsii. Next base: position 14,470 of record WJXA01000239.1, on the reverse strand, counting down.
ATCATTTTAGAGCATGTTCGTATTAGATTGCCAAAGTCAATTGATACAAGGCTTTAGGCCCCGTTCCGCTAAGGAAAATCTGAGAATTGAAAATTGCAGTACTTAGTTATTATTTGCAACAACAAACTCAACTAAGGCCATCATATTTCAGCAAGTAAACGCCTTTACCACCGAGCTAATCCTTAGGTGTTGCTAAAATTTTGACTTTTTAGATCGTCTCGCAAGGTTTTTTTTTTTTCGGGGATCAGCATCGTCTCGTAAGGTTGCAGGGTAATCATCCATTTTTGAGAGGTTTGAGCAAGTTGACGCTAAGGCCCATGCATATGGAGCCAAATCACTCTTTCCGATGCTACGTTAGCAACCGATATTAATTTAAATCGATGAATTATTCGCGTGACAATCTTGAAAAAAATTTTATCACGTGATTGACAATGCCTCTTTTATCACACGTGTATTAGAGAAGACGTGCTCCATCTCATAGGTGGCCGCGACGTCGACAAGGTAACAATAGTTTTTGCAGTTAGGGTTAGTTGGATTAAAATCCTCCTCCACAGCAACAAAAAAGGAAAGAAAAACTTCAAAGTGTAGAATACCTTGTTCACCATCACAGCTCTGATAAGTGAATGTAACATGGCTGTCTGCTTTGTGGGTTTTCACTTTCCAAACGACTTCACTAAATCCCTTTGGACCTCCTGTTATTCAAGAGCAATTATTATACTATCTGAATTAATTGAACAAATCATTTGGACATCGAAAACAAATCCGGAAAGCAAGAAGAAAGAAAAGAAAAGAAAAGAAAAAGTGCGCATAAACTGATCCGAACATTCGGTATTCATACAAAAAGGTAAAGAGTATTGTATACCGTGGAGCATGTTGTCTCCTTCGTTAGGAACTAATTGGTAATGTTTGCCGTTGAGAGTAAACTGGGCACCTCGAATTCTGTTGGCAACCCGGCCAACAATGTTCCCAAAGTAGGTTTTATCACTCTGCATCCATGTACAAACATCAATAAAATCCAAAAAAATGACGAAAATTAATCTTCGTAATCTCTTTTTTTGGTTGAGTCAGAAAGTGGGCTCTTGACTCTAAGGGAGCCCACTCGCCCTGAAATGTTAAGATTTTGAGCCATAGCTAACCCGGCCTTGGAGGGCGAAATCTTTGTAATCTGATCATATTGAAGAAAGCCTAAAACACATCTTACGTCAAAAAAAAAACAGCCCAACTCATATATACGGTCCTTGTCCTTAGATATATGGAGTTTCTGAAATTTTATAGGTAGTAATAATGCCGAAACTATTTTTGTTAGTGCTAAAACTTCAGAGAACAAAAAGCTTGTTCTATGTGCAGGATATGATTGTTTTACGCACTAAATTTTGGCATTAGCAAAAATAATTTTGGAATTATCATTTCTCAATTCTGAAAATTTATAATATGAAAGTGCTTTACATTTTTAAAATATATAGTGACATGACTATTTACAGTGAATAAAGATTATAGAAAGGTGGAAGCATCTAATTCGATTTCTACTTTTGTAGCACACGTTGTGATTGTTATTTATGTATATATACTCCACTCAAAATTAGTTAGTCGAAATGCACACAAATACAATTTATTAAATAAATACAAATAAAAGCCAATATTAGGCTCTTTTTTTTTAATCCTCTAGCCAATATTAGGTTGTAGCCTAATCGCCGTGGGACATGGTTTTGACCCAATACGGTTTTGTTACAATGTTAGACATCTTTTGTGGATTTTGTATATTTGCAATTTTAGAGGCTATGACATTCAAATGCGTGCGCAGGCGTGAGAGAAATAGAATAAGAAGCGGACACTTGATCGATCTAACCTTGTACTCATCAATTGTTTCGAACCCGAGAACAACATCATCCAATTTCCCTGAATTATCAAAACAAATACCGAGATATAATAAAGAGAATAAAAGGGAACTTCTTCAAACTTTACATCAAGTACCATGGTAGCGGGGGCTGCTGTGAGCAAACACAGCAGCGTGGAGCTGTGCCCCATGTCACCGTCCGTTTCGGCAATCAATGGTCCAGATTTTAAAATTCTAAAATCCAGACTATCCAAAATATTTTTGAACGGTGAGATTGCGCATTCCAGGGCCCCAAGTACCATTGAGGGAAAAAGAAACAACAAATAAAATAAATAAAATAAAAAAGAGGAAAGGAGAGGGAAAAGCACCATTTTTATCAGGGAGTACAACAGAGAGAACAGTAGCACCAAAGTTGGTGAGCTTCACAGTGAAGTCTCCCCTCTTCAATTCATAAACCCCTACAGCTTCCTCCTCCTCTGCTCCATTACTAGTACTCGCACCCCACAAAACTAGCAAAACGTAGCAACAAAACACATATGTTTTACCCATTGTCATCTTTAATAACGATAGGAAAGCCTCACAAGAAAGAAAAAAAGCCACTCGAACTTTAATTTATATCTGTAGAGAGAGAGAGAGAGATATGGATGAGGATGTACACTACATAAGGAGAGAGGGCCTAGATTAGAATTCTAAGGAAGTTGTGACTCTTCCTTTTTGCTTGTTATTAAGGGGAATTGGATCGTCTCCGATTCTTAATTTGAATCGGAGGGACAGTTAAAATCAAGATCAATGGTTCGAATTTTCTTAGAGAGTCCGAACCACTGATTATACCAATATATGATCTAGATTTAGACTATCTTGTTCAATCCAAAAATTAGATCGGAGAGTAACCGATTGAGATTAAAAACAGAGGACATATACTGAAAAGGTTAGAAGATTCCAAGTGTAGATAAGTAGTTTCTTTTGACAAATCTTCTGTACATTGGGACGATAAGAATCCTCAATCTTCTATATCAGACCTTTCTCATTGAGTTATTAGTTCTTTTTGGCGGTCTAGAAACATTATTAAATCTATTAAAGGGAAAAAAAAAATAAACAAAGGCATTATTATTTACTACTTTATTGAATTACTATTTACACATTTATGTCAAAATATCGATACTTACAAAGTAAAATCATAACCTGACCATAATGCTTTCAATTTTATGATCCAAAATTTATAGTTAGAAATGGAAGGATAATAAATACATATACCATTGTGTATGAAGTGTTCCATATCAATAAAGTTTTGGATATCGTATTGACTAGACCGTTAGAGTACATGTTTTCTTACTGATACGATATGCATTGGTACTAGTGCAATATCTGGTACCATTTCGAACTTATCGCCAAGGTTGGAGCCACGATTTCATTTTGGGTGGGGCCAAACCTAGAAGAAAAACCTTCAACTCACAATTAACCGTATAATCCAATGATTTTCATTCCTTATCTAAATTAATCAAGATGGATATGGTGTATTTGAAATCCCCTAATATGCACTTTATAAGGAAAGAGAGTTAGAGAGAGAGAGAGAGAGAGAGAGAGAGTACAAAATCAAATAAAAGTATAAAGAAGACTTTTTCTTTCTTAAATTTTAGGTGACATGACAGAGTCGCAAATAAATAAACAAGTGTTTAGTTCATTTAAGTTAATTATTTACCTTCAAAGTTGCTTGAAAACCTATATGTACCAACCTCAAAATATTTATTTTGCGCGCGCGCGGACACACATATAAATAGGAAAAAAGGACCTCCTAGAAATGGAAGGTTCGGAGGAGAAAGATAAAAAGGAAAAGTTAAACCATGGTGGTATTTTTGACAAAAAAATAAAAAAAAACATGGTGGTATTGATTGATAGTTTACATCTCTAGAAAAAAGAAAACGTACGGTTTTGGGTGGGGGGCATGACCTTGAATGGCTCTGCCACTGCTGATCACTATTAGTTTGATTTATTCCGCGTCGGAAAAAACTAGCATAAACGTGCATTATTGAATGGGAATAAAATTAAAATTAAATGAGTATTTTAGAATTCCATATTTTTAGGAAAAAATAGTGTTTCGAATACACGAGATGAATAGCATTGCACTTTCGGCCTTGAATGGCAACTTGGCAAGACGCGGATAAGCGTACTTCAAAGATGTCCCCGGGAACAGCCGTGCTACAGTTTCCGACCGAAGGGGCACGCCAGGCCCATTCTGGCCGCCGGACGGCTGATCAGAGCCGACCAAAAATTCTGAAAAAAAAAAAAACCGAGTGGACTTTCGTGAGAATCAACGACATCCGATGTGTGTAGATGGCCGATCCAAACACTTTATTTTTTTTACAGTCTGGTGGCCGGAATGGACCCGGCATGCCGTTAGGATCCGGTCGGGATCCTTATTCTTTGTGCCCCGGGAATGGACAAACTTGAACGAGTACGGTACGGTGGGTGACCAGACCACACTGGACTTTCGGAATTTTCTTTGCAAAAGACCAAACGACAAACGGAAAAAAAGTACTTACCACATGAATTTTCTTTGCAAAAAAGGCACGTGAATGAGAGACGTTTAGTCTCAATTTCAAACTAGCCAACCCTTGAAATTTTTAACAACCACATTCTACAACCAGACACTTTGAGCATCTACCGTGAAATAATCAAACCTAAAATGTTGTTAAAGTTAGAAATGTTTACTAAAAAAAAGCACTCATATTAGAATAATCAAACCCCATGAAAAAAAAAAAAAGAATAATCAAACCTAGCGACCTCTAGAATTTTTGCTGTTAAAAATTGTTGATAGGATGTTGTTTTCCTGTTTTGAGTTGGTTTTTTGCCTTCTGTTGGGGCTTTCGATGTATAGGTTTCCAAGGGAATGCCTCTGTTGCTTTGTGTAGCTTTTTTGCTCTGTTTGTTGGTATAAAATTTTCACTTACCAAAAAAAAAAAAAATTTCAAACCTAGCAACCTTTTATCAACTCATCAAATTTTGGCATTTGAATAATTAAAACCAATAAGTTTTTGCCAATAATCAAATTTTCTCTCTCTCAATCAAGTACACCATCATTACAAAAAAAAAAACCTTCTCTCTCTCTCTCTCTCTCTCTCTCTCTCTCTCTCTCTCTCTCTCTCTTCCCTTTTTTCTCTTTCTCAACAATGTTTTCAAAAACTAATTTTCAAAAACTGTATTTTTCAGATTTTTTTCTGTTTTTTTTAGAAACTTTTTTTTACAAAAAACTGTTTTTTCAAAAATTTTAAAAAGTGTAAGTAAATAAAGTGTGTGTTTTTAAAAAACTGTTTTTGAAATTTCAAAACTCTTTTTAAAATATCGTGCTTTTGGTAAACGGATTTTGAGATTTCAAAACTGTTTTTTACACAAAATCTATGTTTTAAAAACCTGTATTTATAGTTTTTAAATTTTCAAAACTGTTTGTGTAAATACTATTCTTTCAAAATTTCTCAAAACTGTATTTACAGTTTTTACAGTTTTTTAAGTGAACAAAGTGTGTTTTTTGAAAATTTATTTTTTGTTTTGAACTTTTTTTTTACACAACAACTTTTTTTTAATACAACTGTTTTGTTTTTCTTCAAAAACTATTTAATAAACTGGTATTTTCAAAAAATATATGTGAAATGAAGGGAAAAAGTTTGGAGGGAAAAAGTATGTGTCAAAAAATATATATCTACTAAGCCAGCCCCCGAGATTAAAATTCTGACTCTGCCACTACCCTTAGACAAGCCAAATCCTTTTATGATGTTACGAAAAAAAAAAAACAGAGTGCCTCAAGAAAAAATTGAACAAAAGCGAGCGTTCAAAACCGAGTCATTTCCTGAGAGAATAATTATGTGCCCCCACCAAAGGTAATTTCTGGGTCCTCTCAATTAATTCACCCACTCACATTTATCTTCATATTCACATACCTTTATTTTTTTCTATAGCCCGTGAAAAATTTTCAATTGTATTCGACAGTTAGTTACTAAAATTAAGATACATTTTCAGCATTCAATTACTGAAATATAATATTTTTTTCAACAGCTATTTACTGAAAATGTATGTTGGGCAGTTGTTTACCGAAAATTGAACATATTTTCGACACGTTGTTACAGAAATATAATCTTATTTTCAACAGCTATTTACCGAAATGTTATTTATGATTTTCAACAACCAGTTACCGAAATGTAGTGGGCTATGAGAGAAAATAAATGGCTGCAAATAGTCGCCCATCTTCAATTCTCTTTTATCTATCTAAATATATACTGGAGTAGTAATAAGGGCAAATTTCACTAACCTCCCTGGGGGTTTTGACACAAACAGATACCTCTCCTGAGATTTCTGAAATAACACTAACCTCCCATCTTTTTCTGACACAGCAAAAAGGGACCCCCGCCGTTACTTTTCAGAGAATGGGGTTAACATTGGCAAAGGAAATAAATTGCGTAGAGTTATTTGGAATGAATCACACCTCACTTTCATTTTTTGGAATGAATCAAGTTAAAAACAACTAGGCATAATTTTTTTTTCCATTTTTTATAATTTTCTTTTGTCAATTAAATTAAAAAAATAGAGTTGTTTGAATCAAATTTATGTCAAAGCCGAAATAATTGACTTGTTTGGGCTTTATAGAATTGCTTCTTGACGATTATAATAAAAAAATTCCCCAATTTCGTATTGAAACAAAAAAAAAATGAAAAGAGAGTTCATACAAGTGGATTTATTTTTGTTTGCAAAATGGCATGAAAAGGGTCCATCTTTTATGTTTTATTTAAAACTTGTTGTCGTTCTTATGCTACCGCCACCATCTCATACCACCATTGTTTTTTTGTGTCTTAAAATCCGCCACAACTATCCCATCCACTTAGGCGTGGTTTGGCTTAATAATTTTTTTTAATTTAAATTATTGCCTAATCAACTCGTTGTTCCCTCACCATTTAACATACCTTGGCCTACAGAATCAATTACACTCAATCAAGCTTACCTTCTAACATTTGGATATCCAAAGTTTAGCAATATTATGCAATGAAGCAATGCACATGGACAATTGTCTTGGCTTTTTGCAATGGTATAATCTTTAGGTTGAAAAAGGTATGGCAAACATCTTCCTTTTCCATAAGGTCCTTGCTTTAACAAAATCTGCATTTTTTGTGTCCCCCCATTGATACACCTGAGTATTCCATCTTCTTGAAGTTTACAAAACGTTCAAACTATATCACAACTTGTACATTCTCTTTTATATTCTAGGATCATGCTTGAAATTTGGTGGCCTTCAAAAATTCAAGAAACACTAAAGAATGTTGAAATGAACCAATAATCTAAAAAAAAAAAATTATGCAAATTAAACTAACAAAGGCAATTGTTTTAGGATAAATAAAATAATAATAATAAAATTATTATTAAGCCCAACCACGCCTAAGTGAATAGGATAGTTGTGGCAGATTTGAAGACATAAAAAAAAAAAGTGGTATGAGATGGTGGAGGCCGCATAAGAGCGACAAGTTTAAAATAAAACATAAAAGTTGGACCCCCTTCATGCCATTTCGCAAATAAAAATAAATTCATGAGTATAAACTTTCTTTTCATTTTTTTTTGTTTCAACACGATGGGGAATTTTCTTAATTATAATCGTCAAAAAGTAATTCCAAAAAGCACAAACAAGTTAATTATTTCAGCTTTGATATAAATTTGATTTCACACAACTCTATTTTTTTAAATTTCATTGACAAACAAAAATCAACAAAAATTAATAAGGTTACGCCTAATTGCTTTTAAGTTGATTCATTCCAAAAAATGAAAGTGACGAAGAGTGATTCATTCCAAATAATTCTGAGCAATTTGTTTCCTTTGTTATGAGGGTATTTTTGTACTTCTCTCGCCAATCTTAACACCATCCTTTGAAAAGTAACGGCAGGGGATCCCTTTTTGCTATGTCAGAAAAGGAAAGGAGGTTAGTATTATTTCAGAAATATCAAAGGAGGTATCTGTTTGTATCAGAAACCTCAGGGGGAGGTTAGTAAAATTTGCCCTAGTAATTTAATATAGGATGGACCACCCAGAGTTGTATTTTGAATTGGTATTTTTTAGGGAAAAATTTTCAGTTCCGAGAGGGTAGCATGTGGTGTCCGCTTGTGCATCCGAGTTGTCCATTACATATTTGGAATGGCTCAGATTTGGAGAGAAAAAAAGAAAGAGAAAAAATATTGGGGTGAAAGAAGAGAGAGAAAGTTTCAATCTGAATCGTTAAAAAACGTATCGGATGAATTGGATGCGCGAACGTGATATTCTTTAGACCGGAATTGTACTGTAGTTTGAATTGTATTCAACGCGCAAGCAATCAACACATCTGTCCGCTTTCCACATTTCAAAGTCACCCACGACCCATCAGTCAAATACTCTCTCTCAACAAATATCCGTTCCTCTCTCTCCCCCTTTCCCAATGGCATCAAGCCTCCAATTCATCGTCGCCGCCGGCGTCGGTTTCTTCCTCGTCATGGTCCTACTCACCGCCGTATGCGCCATCCGCAAGAACAATCGCGGCGGACTCCCGATCACTAGCAGAACCCCAGCCCCAACGGAGCTGCCCTCCACGTTCGACCTCTCGTCCCTGGAGCCGGTCTCCATGCCGGAGCTCCTCAAGGCGACCCGCAACTTCTCCCCGGACCTCATCATCGGCGACGGCAGCTTCGGCCTGGTCTACAAGGCCCGCCTCCCCCGCGGCCTCACCGTCGCCGTCAAAAAGCTCAGCCTGGACGCCTTCCAAGGGTTCCGCGAGTTCCAGGCCGAGATGGAAACCCTAAGTAAGCTTCGACACCCCAACATCGTCACCATACTCGGTTACTGCGCCACTGGTTCTGAGCGCGTACTTATTTACGAGTACATAGAGAAAGGCAGCCTCGACCAGTGGCTGCTGGACACCACGTCCGAGGCAGCCAGGTCGAGGGTGCCTTTGTCTTGGGAAACTAGAGTTAAAATTATTAGAGGGGTTGCCAGTGGGTTGGCCTACATGCATAATTTGGCAACAACCCCCATTATTCACAGGGACATCAAGGCTAGCAATGTCTTGTTGGATAATGATTTTGAGCCACACATTGCTGATTTCGGTTTGGCTAGGAGGATCGAGGGCTCCCATTCCCACGTGTCGACCCAAGTCGCCGGGACAATGGGGTACATGCCACCAGAGTACATCCAGGGCGCTACCATGGCAACCGCCATGGGGGATGTTTACAGTTTTGGGATACTTATGCTGGAAATCTCGACAGGGATTCGACCGGATCTTCCGTTTAAGATGGAGGAGGAGGAGGGGGATGGGAAGGAAGTGAGGTTGGTTGAATGGGCTAAAAAAAAGGTGGATCAAGACCGGCACATGGAGATTCTTGATGCTAATATCTCCAGGGAAGGGTTGAAGGAACCCGCGGTTGTTGAGTTCCTCCGGATTGCTATCTTGTGTACTAGTGACTCGTCCAAAGACAGGCCTCCAATGAAGGAGGTGGTGGAGCTGCTGAATCGGATTTCAGCTTGAAATCGCGCTTTCGGCCACTTTTCGCCGGTTGTGTGAGTGGTGTTGTTGCTTAATGCTTGTATGGGTGGTGTTGCCTAAATTTGATGAAGAGTGAGGGCAATGAGTTTGCTGCGGTGTTCATTCTGCTCATGGTCCTAACCAAATTAGGGCATGGAAGTGGATGTACATAGCTTACGGAGCCAAGCCGCTTAGGTAAACTTATAATATAATAAGCTGGATTATTTCCCGTATTAGGATATGATGTAAATCGTATCTGTGTTTAATACGTAGATAGGTTAGGTTGATCTCTAGATAGTTTCATTTATCAGATCATTTGAGATAATAATCGAGGAGGAATGCTTAATCACTATTATCTTATGCATACTTATTGTCAACAAGCACAAGTAAGACATAGTTACAGGAAATGCTTTGCTTCTGGCATTCGAAACTCAGCCATGGAAATTACAACAGGATTCAGAATGGAAACAGCACTCTAGGTCAGATAGATGTGATTCAATAAGTCGCTCGACAACAATAACAACAACGATGACATGCCAATATAATGACATAAGAGAAACAAGCTTACAATAACGAACTGACTTTACAAAATGCAGTATACAAATCAACAGGAGAAGATTGGTCAAGTTTTCAGGAACAGGAAAAGAAATAGAAAGGCTAAGTTGAGAAATGGCCACCATTTGTGACAAGATGTGCTCTGTATATGAATATACTTATGCAGAAAATCTTACGACTGTGCAGATAAATTTCCATTTTTCTTTGCCATTTTACTAAATCGAAGACCTATACTTCAACTAAAGCCCACGGAAATCAAGCTCTCAAAAGCAGAGAAAACAGAGCAAATGCACATGAGTTCACTAGGTTGCACAGAAAGATACTTCAAGTAAATGTATAACGTTGTAATCTGGCAATTAAGATAGCACATTGAACGGTTAGGCGCCGCGAGCAACCTTGATGAAGACATCCTCTAAAGTCGTAGCTGCCATACCCCATGCTTGAACCGTGAACCTTCTCTTTGCCTTCTCAACTGCTTGGAAAACCTTTGCAATTCTGACGACTTGTTTTGGAAGCTCAAACTTTTGGGTTCCAGATAAATGGTATATCTTGTTAGCATTCCGGGAACAGATTCTTCACCAAGCTCTCAACTTCTTCATGATTTGATGGTGTCATCATTGTAAACACTTAAGAACCTCCGTGTCTAGCCTTCAGCTTCATTCAAAAGCTTTTTTTTTATTATTATTATTATCGTAGCATGTCAATGAAAATGCACAAGGCAATTCATGCTGCTTAGTGCTAACTAATTTCATATTCTACTGGCTTATTAGAAACTGCATTTCAGCAACAGGAAATTCGAATTTTGGGCATTGAGAACAACAGGAAAGGGTAGGAGGCCACTGGCTCCATGATTAAAACTCAGCCTATTGACCTTGAAGTTCTAGGGTCAAATCCGAGGAAAACCAATTTGTGCAAATAAAGCCGAAGGTTAGCTTACCACCCAATCTACCTCTCCCCTTTACCTGGAAAGGGTATAGGAGCCGATATACTAATGCACATCATGGGCAATTGAACACAAGACCTTACACGAGATGTATATGTCAAGCGGAATTGTGAATGTGAAGGAAAGCAATGCTAGATGCTGCTTGCTTTCCTGATAGAGATGATGGAGAGGGTGCGCGGAGAAAAAACAACTCACTTTTGCATTCTGAAACTTCTGTAAAATTGAGAGCTGTATGACAGACAGCTTGTTATCGATTTTGTAATATTCTTGGACTAACATATTATATGCAACTATGCAAGTGAAAAGGGAGACACGTTCAAAAAAAGCAGACATGATTTCAAGAATTTTGCCGAAGCAGCTAGCAGGCTCCATTACGACAAAAACTGATTGATCATTAACGTGTTATTACTCTATGGCATATGTTGCAAAGGTGTGGAAAAATCATGCATATTGTGGAGACAAGATTTACATTCAGACAAAATTACCTCTTTGGGGTTTTCCAATGCACTGCAAGCTGCCATCCATGAAAATTCCTAGTCGATTACACAAATGCTCTGCCTCCTCCGTTGAATGTGCTGAAAGCATTTCGTAAAAGCTCAATCAATGGGATTACGAAGGGAAAAGGCAAGTGCTAAACTGTTTTCTTCTTTTACTGGATCATATAGCACTAGTAGAGTGAATGGTATTGGATGTCAGGTACAAAAATTGATGAGAGACATTACTGGTTAGAATGATTGCCCGATTTTGCTTTGCTCGCTTCATGACATTCCATAAATTGTTTCTTGAAGCTGGATCCAGTCCGGTGCTTGGCTCGTCCATATACGCTACCTTTTCAAGATCTTCAAGAATTAGAAAATTATGAACACATAGGAGACTCGAGCACCAAAAAAAAGGTATGGTATGGAGATTAAAGACGTACTTCTGGGATCCCCAATCAGTGAAATGGTGACGCTGGGCCTCCTTTTCATACCTCCACTATACTTCCCAGCCTTTCTGTCAGCAACTCCTCCACGAAATAGGTTCACACTTCACACTCTTTAAGAGATTCTTCCACTGCCTGAAGCAAAAGTAAACAATAGTGGGAAACAGTTCAAACATGAGCTAAAATCTTGGATATTGTACTAGTATAGGTTGACGTTGAAATCAGGTCATTTAGCTCATTGGTAGTTCAATGACATCTTTCTAGATGTTACAAAGTGCAGCGCAATCGATGCGGAGATGCGTCATGCATGGTACTACCTTCCTTCCAACTACAAGTTCCTTTAAGCAGCACTAGTTCGAAAGGGCAAATAGAATCAAATCGACAACTTCAATAGGTAATATCGTCAACTTACTTGGGATTACGCGGACCCTTTTAAGGTTCTTAAGCCTTCCATGAAAATGCAAGTGCTCCCTTCCTGTCAGGGTTTCCCAGAGTAGGCTGTATAGTTGTCCAAGAAGTTGACAATGAAAAGACAGAAAAGTCAACTGTAAAAATTCCAAAATTGAAGGAAAGGAAGATCAGTAAAACTGTTTTAGTGACATTGAGGAACATCTATGCTTACTCATGTCGCGGGCACACACCCATGCTGGTATAGATTTCATCCATCTGGGTTCGTATGTCTAGCCCTTGAACATGTGCCGTGCCCGAGCTTGGCTCATTGAGCCCAATCATCTCTTGACAAACATACGCGACTGTGTGAGATCGACTACGTGAGCTTCTTTGCAAAACAGCACCAACATTTTTCTATGGTATTAAAAGAAGAAAACGGAAACAAATAACCAGATATTTCCTAAAAGAAAGATTCCACGCAATGAAACACGATTAACAAAACAAGATAATGACTAATTGGGACCAAGCATACCAAATTAAGCAAGTGACATCCTGTACGTGAGAGGTGTGTGGCTCAGGTATGCTATAGACACCCTATTCTGGACTGTCCAAATTAGTTTACTTACGATCTTTGATTCTCCAAAGATGATTAAGGTCAAGAACATTCTGAGATTGTTAGTGTGTTTGAACTTTGAGCGTTTTGAACCTCATTCAAACCATTTCGAACTCCATTTCAAACCAGAACCAAATGGCCTCAGCAAAACCCTACTGGCTTACGCTAGTACTGTGCTAGCGTGCACTGGTGAACTGCCACGTATCAGTCATCGACCGTTGACTCAGTTACCACTAGCGCACGTAGGTATAATGTTGGCGTACGCTGGTCAAAACTAGTCAAATGTCACTATTCAACCACGTGCACAAGACTTTTGCGGCTACCCCAATACGTTGAGCAGTCCTCTGATGTTTGCAAACGTGCAGGGCTGTTCCCCCCTCTCCTACAAACCCTTTCATGGAAGTCCCATACATTTAATGCATGAAGGCTTACCTCCTTAACCCAACCAGCCCCAACTAGCCTGGTTACCAACCCTCTTCAGTCACCCCTTGACCTATAAATACCCCCCTTGCATTTATATGCAAGGGGTTAACCATCATAAAGAGTTCTAAGCTCTTTCTCTCTTTCTCCTTGTTCTTTGTTTCCTTTTTCTTTCATCCATTGAAAGAGAAAGCAAGGATCTCTCTCTCACATACTAGCACCCTTTACACTCATCATCCATCCCTCAAACTTTAAGTTCAAAGCTCAAAACACACCATCAACCTCCAAACCAAAGGTATACCATCTTTTGCAGTTCTCTGTTCTGACCCCTGAGGGGGGTGACAAAGTCAAGGTTGGTAATCAATACCAATGCTGACTCCAACGCTGGCAAGGTTTCAAGGATCGTGCAAGGCTATCAATGGCGCACTCTAGTGAGGTTAAGCCGTACGCCAGTCATGGCTGTATGTGCAACATTGGCGTGAGGATCATCGATAAGCTATTTGCTATTTTCTTTCTATTTTCATCACCTTACTGCATCATAAAATTCAGTTTACAGCTTTCTGTATTTTAAAACTATTTAGTTGTAGCATTCAATATTTGTTCATTTCTGTTTTGGAATGCCTCTGGGATCTCTCTGGTCATGTTCCAGAGCCCAGAAGATGCAAAGCCAAGCATTGGACAGAAGCTGTCACCGACGTACGACCTTCTTTGACTGGCGTACGGCAGTGAGGTCAAGCCCAGTGGCTGGCTCTTGCATGGCAGTTAGGCCCTGACCTCTATTTACTTCCCCACATTGTTTATAGGGTGTTCGGTTTATTTTATTTCCTTAGATCCATTCCTGCTGTTTGTTTCTGTATATATCCTGTTATATAAACTGCGTGGTTTGTCCTGAGTATGCACTGGTCCTTTCCAGAACCCCAGAGAGTTGAGAATAGAAGTTGTGGGTTTGAACTTACCGACGCACGCCAATTTGGGAGTGAAATACGTAGGTCATCTCTGTATGCAGTGGTATCGCCAATGCATCTAGGTTTCCTCCTGTGTACATCATTTTGGATCAATGTGTTCCAGTTTGTTTAAAATACTCACAGGTTTTTGTTCTTGATCAATTTTACTTGTTTCAATAAAGCAAATCATCCATCACTTTTTGCCACATAAATACAACTTGTTACAGTTTAAATCCCCTTTAACTGTTCATCCGTCCTAATTGGCTAAAAAATGATTAATGAGAGAAAAATGCAAATGTTTTACAAAATGCCCTCGAGTGAGCTAGA
>WJXA01000238.1:0-33640 GCA_014282245.1 Rhododendron simsii | reverse complement strand
TCATGCATCTGTCCTCTGGACATTATGAGAAGATGTCCTTATACCTGGATTGGCTTAGGAATTCACCAACAAGGATTCCGGAATTCCCTGCGTTTCCTTCCTTGAGGGCCGCTTTGGTTTGGGATACTCTTCCTCAAATGATGCCAAAAGAAGGAAATACACGGGAAAACCTCGATCCCTCTATGGTGATCCCAACTACTTCGTCCGTGAAAAGGGGAATGATATCTATCGTGGCAAGCTGAGCCCTTTATCGACTCGGTCACCGGGGATTGCTACCTGGTTTTGAGATCTTTCGCGGATGATACTTGGTCTTCCAGTGACGAAGAGCCAGCTAGCGCGGATTCAAGAGGAAGCTTAGCCAACCCAAGCCGAAGACTGACTGGCTGGATCTTTCAATCAGGGGAGCTTGGAGCAGCTGTTCCGAGAATTCTCTCAAGTGGGTTGGCCAAAGAAGCCAGGAGGCCGAGTGGTTTATGCTCGGGCCCGACGCCCTCGAGGATCCCACCCACTCTTATCGTGGAAGCTAAGGGTAGCCTTAAAAATTGCATTTTCAAGCCAAGCCGCCCTTACTTGCATTGATGACATAGCTGAGTCCGACACTGAGTCTGTCAGGTCTTTTGAGTCTAAGTCTAGCTCTGAGTCGGAGTTTGTGCCTCTCGGCCCTCCACTCATAGCTTTTACTTCGAATTCGACTCCCTTGTACTTGGCGACCCTGCAGGGTCTTATGAAATGAAGGACTCCTCTTCTGACTACTTGAATGATCTCTATATAAACTGTGTCGACCCTGACGATGAAGGGATAGATTTCGATGGGGACATCCCCAAGGAAATCCGTGCTTTCATTGAAAGGGAAGACGAAAAGGCATGCTCAGCCATTAAAAGAAGAGATAATTTTAATAAACTTGAAAGATGAGAGTGATCCTCGGATGGTTCAAGTGGGCTCCACGTTAGATCCGGAGGAGCATCGTGAGTTCAAAGAGCTCCTCACTGAGTTCAGCGACATCTTTGCATGGTCTCATCAAGACATGCCCGGTATCGATCCTGAGATAGTGGAGCATCGAATCCCCCTGTTGCCCGATGCTAAGCCAGTGAACAGAAGCTCAGACGGATGCGACCAGATTGGGTGCAGAAAATCAAGAGGAAGTCACTAAGCAGATTGACGCTGGTTTCCTCGCAGTCTCTCAGTATCCCACTTGGGTGGCCAACATCGTCCCTGTTCCTAAGAAAAATGGCCAGATTCGTGTCTGTGTTGACTTCCGGGACTTGAACAAAGCAAGCCCCAAAGACGATTTTCCCTTGCCACACATCGATGTGCTGGTGGATAATACTGCAGGGCATGCTTTGCTCTCGTTCATGGACGGTTTCTCAGGCTACAATCAGATTCTCATGGCACCTGAAGACCGCGAGAAGACAACCTTCATCACTGAGTGGGGGACTTACTGCTATTTGGTCATGCCGTTTGGTTTGAAGAATGCTGGTCCGACTTATCAAAGAGCTGCCACGACTATTTTGCATGACATGATGCACAAAGAGGTTGAGGTCTACGTTGATGACATGATTGCCAAGTCAAAAACTCGGGAAGGGCATGTCCACGTGCTAAGGAAACTCTTCGAAAGGTTCCGCAAGTTCCGGATGCGTCTTAATCCTCAGAAGTGCACCTTCGGAGTCACAGCAGGCAAAATGCTGGGTTTCATGATCACTTCCCGTGGGATTGAAGTCGATCCGTCGAAAATCAAAGCAATACGTGACATGAAGCCACCTGAGTCTGAAAAGGGGGTGCGGAGTTTTCTGGGGAAGGTTCAGTTCATCAGCAGATTCATCGCCAAGTTAACCTTAACTTGCGAGCCGATGTTTCGACTACTCAAGAAGAATACCCCGTTCGTATGGTCAGAAAAGTGCCAAGCAGCTTTCATCTCGATCCAGGACTATCTACAGAACCCGCCTGTTCTCATGCCGCCTATACGGGAAAACCTCTCATTCTCTACTTATCTGTGAGTTCAACGTCCATGGGATGTTTGCTAGCTCAAGAAGGGGACAAGGGAATAGAGAAAGCTATTTACTACCTGAGCAAGAAGATGGTTGGAGCCGAGGAACGCTATACCGCTTTAGAAAAGACGTGCTGGGCCCTTGTCTGGGCATCTAAGAAGTTAAGACACTACATGCTGGCTTACCCAGTGAAGTTGATTTCTAGAATGGATCCTCTCAAGTATCTATTTGAGAAACCTGCACTTACTGGTAAGTTAGCACGTTGGTTGCTTCTCTTAGCAGAATTTGATCTCGAGTACGTCACAAGAAAGTCGGTAAAGGGACGCGCCATTGCAGAATTCTTAGCTGACCATCCCGTGGACGGGCCTGAGGATTCAGATTTCGCGTTCCCGGATGAGGAAGTGCTGACAGTTGTTGAGGATGTTTGGACTCTTTACTTCGATGGGGCAGCCAATCAGAAGGGGTTCGGAATCGGGGTTTTGCTAGTCACTCCCGACGATTCTCATATTCCGCTTGCGTTTAAGCTTAATTTTGATGTCACCAATAACCAAGCTGAATATGAGGCTTGCATTATGGGTATGGAAGCTGCGCTCGCGCTCGGTGTTGAGAAGCTTGAAGTCATCGGGGATTCGAATCTTGTTGTGTCTCAGGCCAATGGAGACTGGAAAGTACGCGAGGAGAAACTGAAGCCTTATCATCACGATTTAGAGGGATTAATCCCTCGTTTCATTAAGGTGACTTTCACTCATGTTCCTCGGTTGAAGAACCATTTCGCTGATGCGCTTGCTACCCTGGCCTCCATGGTTGAACTGCCGTTAGGTGTCAAGCTCCGTCCTGTCTTAATCGAGCAACGGGACCATCCCGCTTATCAATGTGTCAACGCCATCGATGATGTGGATGATGGCCTACCCTGGTACCATGACATATGGAACTTCATCGAGGGTGGTTTATACCCGTCTGATGCCTCTCAGAAGGACCAAACTGCGTTACGAAGGATTGCTGCTCATTACATCATCTGTGGAGGGAGGTTGTATAGAAGATCTCATTGTGGGATGCACAAACTCTGCGTCAACGGCGTTGAAGCTGTCAGAATTATGGAAGAAATCCACGAAGGGTTTGCGGCCCCCACATGAGCGGCGTCATGCTTGCTAGGAAGATTCTGCGTCAGGGCTACTTCTGGTCTACTATGGAATCTCAGTGTGTGGATTACGTGCGACGATGTCACAAGTGCCAAATCCATGCTAATCTGATGCATGTACCACCTTCTAACCTATTTGGCATGACTTCGCCTTGGCCTTTCTCTGTGTGGGGCATCGATGTCATCGGCATGGTCAGACCTTCTGCTTCAAATGGTCACAGGTTTATCCTAGTAGCGATCGATTATTTCACTAAGTGGGTCGAGGCTGAATCATACAAGACCTTAACTGCAGTTCAGGTCGCTCATTTCATCAGGAAGAATATCATCTATCGATATGGAGTTCCGCAGGCGTTCGTCTCAGACAATGGGGTTCATTTCAAGGGTAGAGTTCTGGAACTCTTTGAAGAATTCAAGATCCAGATCCATCACTCGACCGTCTATCGCCCTCAGACAAATGGAGCAGTTGAAGCGGCAAACAAGAACATCGAGACCATCATCAAGAAATCTGCAGAGTCCGCCAGGGACTGGCACGAGCAGCTGCCTCTAGCTCTTTGGGGGTATCGAACGTCGATCCGGACATCAACAGGGGCAACCCCTTATTCCTTGGTTTACGGAATGGAAGCAGTTCTCCCCATAGAACTCGAGGTACTGTCTCTGAGGGTGACGGTGGAATCCGAACTTTCGGAATCTGAATGGCTCAGTGGGAGATTTGCTGAACTCATGCTTTTTGATGAAAGAAGGCTCCGGGCTTTGTATCATGTTCAAGGGTATCAACGGAGAATCGCCCGGGCATTTAACAAGAGGGTGAAATCTAGGGACTTAATTGAAGGTGACATGGTCACGAAGGAGATTCGAGCGCCAGTTTTCGATCCCCGCGGCAAGTTCCGACCTAAGCGTTCCGGACCGTACATCATTAAGACCATCCTTTCTGGGGGAGCAGCTCAGCTCATCGATCTTGATGGCAACGAGTTCAACACTCTGGTCAACCTGGATCAACTCAAGCGTTACTATCCCTGAGAGAAGCTCGTTGGACCGAAAACCACAAGGGTGGGCGGTTCCAAGCAAAAGTTAGAGCAAGCCTGCTAGACCGAAAACCTGAGAAGGCGGTTTAGGCAAAAATAAATAGGCATCAAATCAAGCAGCTCGCTAGACCGAAAACCCACGGGCGGTTCTAGGCAAAAATTAGAGCGTAAAAGGAGAGCTAAAACACCCGAGCGAACCTTTGCCTGAACTACGTTTTGACCTGATTCCTTGAAAAGGGATACGTAGGCAATCTCTCCGCGAGATTCGGTCATAATCAATCAACTTGATCCACGGTCCCCTATTACCAGAGTCTGGGTCGATGTTCACGGAATGCTGTGGTTCAACACTTGAAACAAGCGAGGAAAGCTCTCCGACTTTCACTTTTATTTAATTATAACTTCTATTACACAGGCTGAGCAGTCTTACAAACAGTTAAGCATAAAAAACAGAATAAAATGCTCGAGGCCTTAACAGGCTCACAGTTTATTCTAGATCATTTGAGTCTGTCCAAGAGTCAGTCATTGTTTTGCCTGCTTGCAATCTCTCTTTTCAGCCATGCTCGATATCGGGGCATAAGCTCTGTGCTGAAATCTGGGTCGGCTCCTCCGAGTTGTCTCAGGCCCCAATTATGCTCATATCCTCTCAGATTCTGGAAGGTAAAGGCAGGGACTTGGAAGTCCTCAATCCCAGCTCGGTGAAGCCCTTGGCTTATTCCCAACTGACGGAGAATACGGCCGGGAATGTAGAATGTGAAAGCGGTCAGCCCAGCTATCACCATCCTCTCAAAACCTGCAGAATTCAAGGCCATATCCGGGATGTTCAGGGCCTCATGCCTCCAAGTAATCTCGTTCGGCAACATTTCTTGCATGAATGTGTACCACTGATGCACACTCATCTCTGGGTAAATCATGCCCCGCTGATGCATTCGGCCGGGCAGATGGGGCCAATTTGCCTCTGGCGCAGTGAGCAATCCCAACTTATCGGACAACCAAAGCTGCAAGAGCGGAAAAACAAGTCAGAAACCACATAAAACTTGAGCGGAAAAACAAGTGAGAAACTCTGATGTAGCCTTAGCCGAGAGACGAGGTAAAAGCAGAATGTGCGAAAAAGGTGAGCTGAGTGAGACCTTACCTGCAACAGAAGTGGGCTACCGCCAAAAACGTTTGTTTGACCTGTGCGAACCAAGTCCAACCCCATGAGTGTTTCAGCCAAGACAAGCGGCACCACATTCCTTCGAGAACCCATTTGAGCAGCAACGCTCACCAGCATAGGGTTCACCTGCCCATTCGGGGACACCAGTAAATAAGCAGCCAGCACGCTGATTGTTAAAGCAAACCGACGCCTGGCCTGCAAAGCCATGTTCTCCACATTCCCTTCTGGCCCGTACCATTCCATTAGGCGCATGATGTTGATTTGTCCTCCGACTAGCAAACTTTCGGCTGCTCCCCTAGTAATGTCAAGGCTGGTTTGAAGGAGCTTTGGTATGTTCTTCCGGTAAGGCGGCACGACAATCACGCTCGAGGCAATACCTTGGAGGTACGCTTGGAATTCCTCCACAGTCGGGCACAGCTCATTAACCCCAAATCTGAACACATGGACCTCCGGATCCCAGAATTGCAAAGCCGCCATTAAGAGCTCAGGGCGAACCCTTACATCACGGAGAAAACGAAATGCGGCTAGCCCGTGAGATCGGAATGAGAGCCAATCTCCAGCAACAAAAGCAGTAAGCCATGGGCTAATTAACACTGGGAGGTTGTTCGCCATCTCGCTTTTTGGAGAAAATTACCAGGAGCATGCTTCTACTGAATGAAGCATCAGTCTCTTTATAAGCCTGAATACGTGAAGCATTTCCCTTCTCAAAGCAAAGGCCTCTGCTGCACTGTCCTTTCTTCTGAAACCAGGGCATCTCTGCACCGTCCCATAAAAACGTCTGAAAAAGGTGATGACAAGGCCTGGCCCCCCTGGACTTCTGAGATGGTCAAATAAAGGTGGCCTGGAGTGCCCAAACCATCGCGCGATGATGTCACTCCATCGCGCGACTGTTCAAAACCCTTCCATCGCGCGATTGTTTCAAACCATCGCGCGACGGTTCAACCTGCAATTTGACAGTTTCCAGCTAGCTACTGCCCAACTTGGTCATTTTGGACTCCAAAGGTTATCTTGCCATTTTTATGGTTCCAGCAAGTCATTATAAGCATATGTGACTGTATCCAAGCGCCGGATTCAGAAAATTGCGTTTAACGAAGATTTCGGACCCTCCGTGGCTCGTTTCAAGTTCAAAAGGCCGTTCTAGGGAGTCAAAACTCGTTTCAAAGGGTTTCCCCTCATTCTTTCATGCCGTACAGGTCATAATGACATAATGTGACTGTACGGAGGTGTCGGTTTCAGTCCGGGACATAATAGAGTCTTGTTTTAATATCTCGTGTCCCCTTTTGTGTCCTTCGACGTGTCTATGGCTCTTTGGCATTTTTGGACATGTTTTTCGAATTCCATCTATTCTCATAGGTCATTTTGCACATATATGACCCTACCCCAGTGTCAGTTTCATCCCGGTTGGGATAATTTCAGTTTTGGATGGCAAATGTCCAAAATTCCACTATATTATCCGTATCCTAGCTGTGTCCTAAGGTATTTTCTCATTTTCTTTCGAGCTAAGTACGCGTCTCCGTGTTTGTGTACAGTCTTGGTACGTTATCAATGCAAGTACGGTATTAGTGGTAAGCATTTATCTACTTTAACCCATTGCACAAGTAAAATGAACCGCAAAATGCAAATTTTATGGCTAACACTGTGATCTATCCACATCCAAATGAAGAAAACTGCTGCATGTACGGCACTTCGGCCACCCAAAGTTATCATGTCAAATTCGGGCACATCCGCCCATCAAGTCAAAAAGGCACGCAGGCCTCCAAAATGTCTATCAAAGTATCGACCAAGGCACTCTGGCCTTCCATATATCTATGCGGGCACGCAGGCCCAAAATCAAAAAGAAGGTGCAAAAGTGGGAAAAGGCTCCTCAGCAGCCCTCAGTCGTCCCCAAACCAGTCACCCTCTCCGTCGTCATCCTCGTCGTCTCTCTCTGTGAGGTCCACCCTGTAGCCTGGATCCTCTGCTGAGTCGTCGGACCCACTGCTGTCCGACGCCTCCTCTCCCTCTTCTTCTTCTTCCTCCTCCTCTTCGTCCTCCTCCTCGGAGACCTCAGGCAGGATCAGCCGCTTCTTGCGGACCGGCTCGTCTTGTGAAGGCCTCTGGCGCATCTTCAGCTGATACCTCTCCTCGGCCTGCGCCACGGCCTTTCGAGCCGCCTCCTCGCTGCCAATGGGTGGCTGTGGGCCCTGTACCTGTGGCCTCGTGCTAGGCGTAGGAGCAGGAGTCCTTGCAGCTGGCTTCTTCTGTGGAGGCTCTCGTGCGCTCTTTCTCCTAGGAGCCGCCTGTCCCCGTGCCTGCATTATAAACATTGTATATATCAGCATACGTTTGCATGTTTCGTCTTTTAAAAGCAGGTGTGAGAAGCAATCAAAGCAAAGGAATGTATCGAATGCAGGAATGTATCGCATACAGACATATATCACAAGCAGGAATCTATCATTTTCTAAAGGAATATACCTGAGATCTCCGAGCTGCTGGCTGAGGGTAGCGTAAGTCCAAGGGTAGGCCACTCGCCGCCCTTCTGATCACATTCTCCAATGCAAGCATGCGTCGGACAGCTTCGTTCACCCACTCATTGGGTACCTGCAAGGAGAATCCAAATATGAGCAATTGAATAGCATTTCAAAACTTTATCAGAATGCAGTAATGAATGCAACAGTATCTTACGGGCACAGTAACAGGCGCTGGCTCAACTCTGGCCGGGGTAAGATGCAACTCAGCTGGATTGCCCTGGGAATCCACCACTGCTATCTGCCATGTCAACTCTGGAGGCCCTCCTCTCACCGGTCCACTCGGACCTCGCCTCGAGCGACTCTCACTGCTACTTGGCCTCCCTGAAACGGCCCTCCTCGCCTCAGCAGCCCCACGGGCCTGGCCTCGAACCTCTCTAAACTCTCGTACTCCCAGTGGCCCCGCCAAGCGCTCCCTCTGATAGACTGCATAGTCCATATCAGGACGCAAGTGACGTGTCAAGTCGGTATCAGGCCGTGTGAAGACCTCCAACTCAGCCAAGGTGTACTCTCCTGTGTGTGAGGCCCGTGGTGGAAGCGGTCCGGGCACCTGGAACCTCGCATAGCCCAGTGACTGGCGTGTCACTCGGTCACCCAAGTACCACTGCCAGCCAAAGGCCGACTCCAGTAGCACTCTGCTCGCCGTGACAGCCCTGCTACGAGCCAAGTACTCAGGCTCAGGCTCTGTCCCCCTCCAAGGATCCCACTCAACCTGTAAAGACAAACAATGCAAGTATCGATCAGCGACAGCATTGAAGCAATAAAAAGGGACATGCACTTTGATTATTTCTAAAAAGTATGATGTTATACCTGTGAGGGGCGAAGCTCGTCAAGATATACCCGGAAGCCGTTCAGATCTCCTCTGCCTCTCTTCTCCCCCATGTTCTTCTTGCTCCAAATGTGTGCACGTGGGAGCATCCCCAAGTCCAGGCTCTTTGTCACCGGACGACACATATTCAACACCTCGTAAGCCCAGAGCTGCATGATTGTCAATGGATTAAATTCGATAATGCATGCAAAGACGCTATTGAACAGATTATGCTATCAAAATGAATACAAGTGCGAATATCAAAGTGTGTGGAATCATACCTCCCAAATCCGCCAGTACCCCGCAGTGCTCACCTCCGTCCTCGACGAGTCTCCAAAGAAGCCATAGGCCGCACCTAGCGCTGCTCCACCCCAGTCAAAGCGCGAGGCCGTCCTCAGGTCCCTCAACGCTGGCAAGTAGGACAAGTGAACCTTGCTACGCCTGTTTGGATACAGGGTAGCGCCAAAAAGGTACAGCAAGTACGCCCGGGCCATCTGCTCCGCCTCCTGCTCGTTTGTCACCTTCTTCTTCAGGTATCGGGTGAATTGCCCGTACCTCGCCATCCCCTCCTCAATCTTGGGCACCTCGCCCAGAAACCACTCCAAGGCTGTCTCATCTCTCTCAATGCCCGAATCAAACGGGATGGGCTCTCCTCCAACTCTCAGGCCCGTGATCGCCGCAAAGTCCGTGGGCGTCACCGTCATCTCCCCAACTGGTAGGTGGAGGGTATTTGTGGTATCCCACCACCGCTCTGCAAGCGCAACCAAGACGGCATGGTCATTCCTAGCCGGGGTGAGCGTCTCAATGAACTCTCTGAAGCCTGCCGCGTCCACCAACTGTCTCACGCTCTCTGGCAAGCCCTGGTACAGCGCTAAAGAACTGCATGCACCTCCGAAGCCGCGGATATCTCTAGGCCGCGCCCTCTCCTACATTGGATACAAACAACAACAAGACATGTCAGCATTCAATGCTTTCATTTTCAAGTTCCAAGTAATCAATGCAGCCTGCCTACAGATGGTTGGTTCAAGTTATTATGTCTCATGCACGATGTTCAAACATGGAGTTATAGTATCGTTATTCAAATTCTATTCAGGGGTTTGCTGTTGCTGTTACTCTATAAACTTTCAAGAATATTTGGGCGCATGCATTGTATTTGGGTTTTATCTAAATAAAGGAATGAGCATCTATCCGAAAGTTACCTCAGACCAGCTGCGCGAAATGTGAGTATCAGGGTCTCTCAAAACCAACTCGGGGTCATAATCCGCCTGCCGTGGCCGATATGCTGTAAAACCCAACGGCACGAACAAATGTGGTGCCGGTGCCCTGTATCCCTCTACTGAAAACGGAGCTCGAGTCAAACTCTCCGCCTCCGACACGGCCGTCACTCTGGGACCCCCCACTCTGATGCCGGCTCTCTCCTCGGCCTCCACATCTCTCAAGAGCTCCTCCTCGGCAGCTCTCTCTCTCTCGGCCCTTGCTGCGGCCTCGGAAGCGGCAATCTCCCGCTCTCTCTCCTCTCGGGCCTCCAAGACGGCAGCCCCTATCTCGGGGTTGTCCTCCAAAAGCCGCGCAAGCTGCGCGTCACTCAAAAGCTCGGCAACATCTTGCTTTGTAATCGGCCTATGACCTGATGATGTCGCCGCTGGACGGAAAAGCACATCCTCCTCTCTATACGCAAATGGAACCTCTGTGACTCGCTCGCTCTCGGTCGCCACGTCCTTGCCTTTCGCCGGATCTCTCGGCGGAGGCTCGCTCGACCCAACACCATCACCACCGGCACCGCTACTGCCCGTGCCACCAGAACCACCGCCGGCCACTACTGAACCACTCACGGCCGTGCTTGGGTCCAGTTGTTCGATCTGTGACTGCACTGGACCGACCCCCTCCATCGCGCGACGATCTGACTCCGTCGCGCGATGCTTCCCGTCTTCTTCAACCGCCTGTGCATGGCCCTGTCCGCCATCACCGCCGCCTGTCGCCGCTGCACCCGCGCCTGTAACAGCCCCTACCAGCGGCTGATCACCCGTTGGGACCACCATGGGCCCTCCTTCGTCCTCCGGACGATCAACAACTTCTCCTCCGCTGCCCCCGTCGCCGTGGTCTGCCATGGGTGAATGAATGTGCTTGGACTTTTGGATTTCGAATCAAAATCAGAAGGTTGCAAGGGTTTGGAGTTGGAAGTTTGAAAGAGATTAGAGTTTGGGGAGTTTTGAAACTGCTGTGAGCGGTTTCAAGACGTCCCCGTCGATCAAAAGGACGCCAGCAGCCACGGGCCGGGTCTGGGCCTGTTTCAGATTCAGGCCCTAGCACAGAACCATCGCGCGATGGTCGGGCTCTCTCGCGCGACGGTCCTCCTGGGCCGTTGACCGGATTTGATCCCTGGTTCGGCCCGTCATCATATTTGAGGCCCCCAAAGCTTTTCTTAGTGCTTGCAAGTGATATTGGATCTTTACAAAATGTTCGGAGCCAAAAATGCTTTATATCCCCAGCAGTGGTCCGCCCGCACCGTCCAATTTCCAATCAGCGACGATCCATCCGTCCAATTTCCAATCAGCGACGATCCAACCGTCCATTTTTAATCAGCGACGATCCATCCGTCCAATTTCCAATCAGCGACGATCCAACCGTCCATTTTTAATCAGCGACGATCCATCCGTCCAATTTCCAATCAGCGACGATCCAACCGTCCATTTTTAATCAGCGACGATCCATCCGTCCAATTTCCAATCAGCGACGATCCAACCGTCCATTTTTAATCAGCGACGATCCAACCGTCCATTTTTAATCAGCGACGATCCATCCGTCCAATTTCCAATCAGCGACGATCCAACCGTCCATTTTTAATCAGCGACGATCCATCCGTCCAATTTCCAATCAGCGACGATCCAACCGTCCATTTTTAATCAGCAACGATCCATCCATCCATTTTCCAATCAGCGACGATCCATCCGTCCAACTTCCAATCAGCGACGATCCATCCGTCCAACTTCCAATCAGCGACGATCCATCCGTCCAACTTCCAATCAGCGACGATCTAACCGTCCAATCCCTTGGTGCACGGTATTTATATGTACTGTCTTGCATTTTTCAATTAATTGACCTTTGGGTGAATTAGATGGGTGTCTAGAAATCTTTGACGTTACCCGTACCGACTAATGGTGCTCCGCGTGCCGTCAAAGAGGGACTACTGTAGACACCCCAATCTGATTGCTCAATCATTTTGTCTATCTTCAGTATGTTTCTTTTCAGTTTCTTGTTCCCCCGATGATGAATCAGGTCGAGAACAGTTTTTGATTGAAATGGTTTGAGTTTGGTGAATGTGGAACCCCTTCCTTAACCCCAGAACCTTGGAGCCCAGCTTTGACTATGGGTTTGACCTTCGCGCGATGCACTGAGACACTCGCGCGATGCTTCTCTTGCCAGATGGTGGTCAAAGTCAAACTTTGACTGATTGACCATCGCGGGGAACTTAGAACCCTCGCGCGACGGTTCCACTCCATCGCGCGATGGTTGACACCTGTCGTATCCAGCTGGATTTTGTGATGATGAAGCGCCTGCAGGGCCATGTGACCCCGTTCCATCAGCTGAACGGCGTTTGCTCGGCCATCCTTGCACCACCTAAACCCCCACTCTCCCATCAACTTAAACCCCACTCCTCTACCAAGGGATTGCTGCCAGCATTGTTGGCTGGCTGCCTAGCCATGTTTGCCACCACCAACAAGCTCCCTTTTCCCTATAAAACCCCCCTTTTGTTCTACTTTCAAAGGGTTACAAAAAAAGATCCAAAAGAAAAGAACAAGAGTCACCATCTTGATCTTCCCTCTCAACCAAAAAACCACTACCACTTTCTCCCTTGTCCAAGGCATACCACCTCACTCAAGCCATTCTCAAGCAAAGGTATAACTCTTAGCCTTTACTGTCTTGATCCCTGAGGGGGGCTGACAGGGTTAGGACTGGTAATCAATATCAGCTCCTGACCCCAAAGCCAGCAAATTTACAAGATGCTGTGAGCATGAGAACCCACGCGCGACGAACCCACATCATCGCGCGATGCTTCTAGCTCGTGTGATATGGTTCTCGTGGGGATGGGTCTCTTGTTCTGATCCAGTTTATATAATTTCATATGTCCATGTCTAATCATATTTGATATCTCACTGTCTTGCATGTTAAAAACCAGTGGATTAGTATACTTTGCTTTCCTTATTCACGTTGGAATGCCCCTGGGTAGCTTCTGAACATGTCTCAGAGCCCAGACATACAAAGCAATTCCTGGATGTCCAGTCAGAACAATCGCGCGATGATGTGACTCCATCGCGCGATGGTTTGATCATTTCCAGTGATTGCCCTTGTAGGGGCAGCTAGACCTTTGGTCTCTGTTTTTATTACCCTCACTGTTTAAGGGTTGTGTGTTATTCTTACTCAATCAGATTGTAATAAGTAGTTATTTCTAGCATACATAAACTGCTTGGTTTGTCCTGGGTGTGCACTGGTCCTTCCAGAGCCCAGAAGGAGATAAAATTGAATCTGTAAAAAAGATGTTGACACTCGCGCGAGGGTATGGGTGCGTCGCGCGATGGTGTGGCTTGCATGCTCCCATTTTCTGCATGCAAGTTGGTCACTGTTCGTGATAAATTCATACCCTGCACTGTTCTGGCATCCAGAAAACAGTTTTCAATTTTACCTCATTTATTTCATCCATGCATGCTATCTATCACATCCTGCAAACATGTTACAGTTTTGATCCCCGATTAACTGTCCCCCCGCCCTAATTGGCTAAAAATTGATTAATCAAACAGAATCGTAAACAAAACAACATTTTCGCAAATGCCTAAGTAGAGACCGATCTCCGGATTGGGCGAGAGGGGTGCCATAAAACCCTTCCCCTCTCGTAACCTGGCTCCCGAACCCAGATATGGTTATGACGGACTGGTTCCTTAACTTTTTCAAATCAAAACAGCGCGGCAAGTGCTTCGAAATACGGTTCCTTGGGTATCGGACCTTCAAACCCAAGTGGCGACTCTGTATTTTTCGCGAGCGCTTGACGTCCAGCTTCATAAAAAGCGCTTACGCGAACCGGCAGCATCTCTCCTTTCTCAAGAGGGTGGGGAACGGAATCCCTTCCCTCGAAAGAGAGAAAGAGTCGGGGCAATTCGCATTGCCCACACCATGCTGTCTTGGTTGCACTTGCAGAGCGGTGGTGGGATACCACAAATACCTTCCACCTACCGGTTGGGGAGATGACGGTGACGCCCACGGACTTTGCGGCGATCACGGGCCTGAGAGTCGGAGGAGAGCCCATCCCGTTTGACTCGGGCATTGAGCAGGACGAGGCAGCCTTGGAGTGGTTTCTGGGCGAGGTGCCCAAGATCGAGGAAGGGATGGCGAGGTACGGGCAATTCACCCGGTATCTCAAGAAGGAGGTGACAACCGAGCAGGAGGCGGAGCAGATGGCCCGGGCGTACTTGCTGTACCTTTTTGGTGCTACCCTGTATCCAAACAGGCGTAGCAAGGTTCATTTGTCCTACTTGCCAGCGTTGAGGGACCTGAGGACGGCCTCGCGTTTTGACTGGGGTGGAGCAGCACTAGGCGCGGCCTATGGCTTCTTTGGAGACTCGTCGAGGACGGAGGTGAGCACTGCGGGGTACTGGCGGATTTGGGAGGTATGATTCTGCACACTTTGATATTCGCACTTGTATTCATTTTGATAGCATAATCTGTTCAATAGCGTCTTTGCATGCATTATCGAATTTAATCCATTGACAATAATGCAGCTCAAGGCCTACGAGGTGTTGAATATGTGCCGTCCGGTGACAAAGAGCCTGGACTTGGGGATGCTCCCACGTGCGCACATTTGGAGCAAGAAGAACATGGGGGAGAAGAGAGGCAGAGGAGATCTGAACGGCTTCCGGGTATACCTTGACGAGCTTCGCCCCTCACAGGTATAACATCATACTTTGTAATAGAAATAATCAAAGTGCATGCCCTTTTTTTATTGCTTCAATGCTGTCGCTGACCGATACTTGCATTGTTTGCTTTTACAAGTTGAATGGGATCCTTGGAGGGGGACAGAGCCTGAGCCTGAGCCTGAGTACTTGGCTCGTAGTAGGGCTGTCACGGCGAGTAGAGTGCTGCTGGAGTCGGCCTTTGGCTGGCAGTGGTACTTGGGTGACCGAGTGACACGCCAGTCACTTGGCTATGCGAGGTTTCAGGTGCCCGGACCGCTTCCACCACGGGCCTCACACACAGGAGAGTACACCTTGGCTGAGTTGGAGGTCTTCACACGGCCTGATACCGACTTGACACGCCACTTGCGTCCTGATATGGACTATGCAGTCTATCAGAGGGAGCGCTTGGCGGGGCCATTGGGGGTACGAGAGTTTAGAGAGGTTCGAGGCCAGGCCCGTGGGGCTGCTGAGGCGAGGAGGGCCGTTTCAGGGAGGCCAGGTAGCGGTGAGAGTCGCTCGAGGCGAGGTCCGAGTGGACCAGTGAGAGGCGGGCCTCCAGGGTTGACATGGCAAATAGCAGTGGTGGATTCTCAAGGCAATCCAGCTGAGTTGCACCTTACCCCGGCCAGAGTTGAGCCAGCGCCCGTTACTGTACCCGTAAGATACTGTCGCATTGTTTTCTGTATTCTGATAAAGTTTGAACTGCCATTCAATTGCTCATATTTGAATCCTCTTTGCAGGTGCCCAATGAGTGGGTGAATGAGGCTGTCCGGCGCATGCTTGCGCTGGAAAATGTGATCAGAAGGGCGGCGAGTGGCCTACCGTTGGACTTGCGTTACCCCCAGCCAGCAGCTCGGAGATCTCAGGTACATCCTTTAGAAAATGATAGATTCCTGCTTTTGACATGAGCTTGTATACGATACATTCCTGCATTCGATACATTCCTTTGCTTTGATTGCTTCCTGATTTTGCTTAAGGATACCTGCTTTTAGAACATGAAACATGCAAACATATGCTAATACATTCAATGTTTATAATGCAGGCACAGGGACAGGCGGCTCCTAGAAGAAAGAGCGCAAGAGAGCCTCCACAGAAGAAGCTAACTGCAAGGACTCCTGCTCCCACGCCTAGCACGAGGCCACAGGCACGGGGCCCACAGCCACCTGTTGGCAGCGAGGAGGCAGCCCGAAAGGCTGTGGCGCAGGCCGAGGAGAGGTACCAGCTGAAGATGCGCCAGAGGCCTTCACAAGACGAGCCGGTCCGCAAGAAGCGGCTGATCCTGCCTGAGGTCTCCGAGGAGGAGGACGAAGAGGAGGAGGAAGAAGAAGAAGAGGGAGAGGAGGCGTCGGACAGCAGTGGGTCTGACGACTCTGCGGAGGATCCAGGCTACAGGATGGATCCTACAGAGAGAGACGACGAGGATGACGACGGGGAGGGTGACTGGTTCTGGGATGACTGATGGCTGCTGAGGAGCCTTTTCCCACTTTTGCACCTTCTTTTTGCTTTTGGGCCTGCGTGCCCGCATATATAGATGGAAGGCCAGAGCGCCTTGGCTGATACTTTGACAGACGTTTTTAGAGGCCTGCGCGCCTTTTTGACTTGATGGGCGGATGTGCCCAAACTTGACATGATAACTTTGGGTGGCCGAAGTGCCGGACATGCAGTAGTTTTCTTCATGTGGATGTGGATAGATCACTATGTTAGCCATAAAATTTGCATTTTCAGCCTATTTTACTTTTGCAATGGGTTAAAGTAGATAAATGCTTGCCACTAATACCGCACTTGCATTGATAACGTACCAAGACTGTACACAGACACGGAGACGCGTACAAATGGGACTTAGCTCGAAAGAAAATGAGAAAATACCTTAGGACACAGCTAGGATACGGATAATATAATGGAATTTTGGACATTTGCAAGCCAAAACTGAAGATATCTTAATTGGGATGAAACCGACACTAAGATAAGGTCATATATGCGCAAAATGACCCATGAGAATAGGTGGAATTCGAAAAATATGTCCAAAAATGCTAAAGAGCCAAAGACACCTTTAAAGGACACAAAAGGGACACGAGGAGATAAACTAAGACTCTATTATGTCTCGGACTGAAACCGACATCTCCGTACAGTCACATTATGTCATTATGACCTGTACGGCATGAGAGAATGAGGGGAAACCCTTTGAAACGAGTTTTGACTCCCTAGAACGGCCTTTTGAACTTGAAACGAGCCACGGAGGGTCCGAAATCTTCGTTAAACGCAATTTTTCGAATCCGGCGCTTGGATACAGTCACACATGCTTATAATGACTTGCTGGAACCATAAAAGTTGCAAGATAACCTTCGGAGTTCAAAATGACCAAGGTTGGGCAGTAGCTGCTGGAAACTGTGAAATTGCAGGTTGAACCGTCGCGCGATGGACTGAGACAATCGCGCGATGGAGGGGTTTTGAACAGTCGCGCGATGGAGTGACATCATCGCGCGATGGTTTAGGTACACCAGACCACCTTTATTTGATCATCTCAGAATTCCAGGGCGGTCAGGCCTTGTCATCACCTTTTTCAGAAGTTTTTATGGGACGGTGCAGAGATGCCCTGGTTTCAGAAGAAAGGACAGTGCAGCAGAGGCTTTTACTTTGAGAAGGGGAAATGCTTCACGCATTCTGGCTTATAAAGAGATTGGCGCTTCAATCAGTAGAAGCATTCTCCTGGCAATTTTCCACAAAATTCAAGATGGCGAATAACCTTCCAGTGTTGATTAGTCCATGGCTTACTGCTTTTGTTGCTGGAGATTGGCTCTCATTCCGATCTCACGGGCTGGCCGCATTTCGTTTTCTCCGTGATGTAAGGGTTCGTCCTGAGCTCTTGATGGCGGCCCTGCAATTCTGGGATCCGGAGGTCCATGTGTTCAGGTTTGGGGTTAATGAGCTGTGCCCGACTGTGGAGGAATTCCAAGCGTACCTCCAAGGTGTTGCCTCAAGTGTGATCGTCGTGCCGCCTTACCGGAAGAACATACCAAAGCTCCTTCAAACCAGCCTTGACATTACTAGGGGAGCAGCCGAAAGTTTGCTAGTCGGAGGACAAATCAATATCATGCGCCTGATGGAATGGTACGGGCCAGAAGGGGATGTAGAGGATATGGCTTTGCAGGCTAGGCGTCGCTTTGCCTTAACAATCAGCGTGCTGGCTGCTTATTTATTGGTGTCTCCGAATGGGCAGGTGAACCCTATGCTGGTGAGCGTTGCTGCTCAAATGGGTTCTCGAAGGAATGTGGTGCCGCTTGTCTTGGCTGAAACACTCATGGGGTTGGACTTGGTTTCCACGGGCCAAACAAACGTTTTTGGCGGTAGTCCACTTCTGTTGCAGGTAAGTTCTCACTCAGCTCACCTTTTTCCGTTTTTCGCACATTCTGCTTTTACCTCGTCTCTCGGCTAAGGCTATATCGGAGTTTCTCACTTGTTTTTCCACTCAAGCTTTATGTGGTTTCTGACTTGTTTTTCCGTTCTTGCAGCTTTGGTTGTCCGACAAGTTGGGATTGCTCACTGCGCCAGAGGCAAATTGGCCTCATCTGCCCGGCCGAATGCATCAGCGGGGCATGATTTACCCGGAGATGACTGTGCATCAGTGGTACACATTCATGAGAGAAATGTTGCCGAACGAGATTACTTGGAGGCATGAGGCCCTGAACATCCCGGATATGGCCTTGAATTCTGCAGGTTTTGAGAGGATGGTGATAGCTGGGCTGACCGCTTTCACATTCTACATTCCCGGCCGTATTCTCCGTCAGTTGGGAATAAGCCAAGGGCTTCACCGAGCTGGGATTGAGGACTTCCAAGTCCCTGCCTTTACCTTCCAGAATCTGAGAGGATATGAGCATAATTGGGGCCTGAGACAACTCGGAGGAGCTGACCCAGATTTCAGCACAGAGCTTATGCCCCGATATCGAGCATGGCTGAAAAGAGAAATTGCAAGCAGGCAAAACAATGACTGACTCTTTGACAGACTCAAATGATCTAGAATAAACTGTGAGCCTGTTAAGGCCTTGAGCATTTTATTCTGTTTTTTATGCTTAACTGTTTGTGTAAGACTGCTCAGCCTGTGTAATAGAAGTTATAATTAAATAAAAGTGAAAGTCGGAGAGCTTTCCTCGCTTGTTTCAAGTGTTGAACCACAGCATTCCGTGAACATCGACCCAGACTCTGGTAATAGGGGACCGTGGATCAAGTTGATTGATTATGACCGAATCTCACAGAGAGATTGCCTACGTATCCCTTTTCAAGGAATCAGGTCAAAACGTAGTTCAGGCTAAGGTTCGCTCGGGTGTTTTAGCTCTCCTTTTACGCTCTAATTTTTGCCTAGAACTGCCCGTGCGGGTTTTCGGTCTAGCGAGCTACTTGATTGATGCCTATTTATTTTTGCCTAAACCGCCTTCTCAGGTTTTCGGTCTAGCAGGCTTGCTCTAATTTTTGCTTGGAACCGCCCACCCTTGTGGTTTTCGGTCCAACGAGCTTCTCTCAGGGATAGTAACGCTTGAGTTGATCCAGGTTAACCAGAGTGTTGAACTCATTGCCATCAAGATCAATGAGCTGAGCTGCTCCCCCAGAAAGGATGGTCTTAATGATGTACGGTCCGGAACGCTTAGGTCGGAACTTACCGCGGGGATCGAAAACTGGCGCTCGAATCTCCTTCGTGACCATGTCACCTTCAATTAAGTCTCTAGATTTCACCTTCTTGTTAAATGCCCGGGCAATTCTCCGTTGATACCCTTGAACATGATACAAAGCCCGGAGCCTTCGTTCATCGAAGAGCATGAGTTCAGCGAATCTCCCACTAAGCCATTCAGATTCCGAAAGTTCCGATTCTACTGCAACCCTCAGAGACGGTACCTCGAGTTCTATAGGGAGAACTGCTTCCATTCCGTAAACCAAGGAATAAGGGGTTGCCCCTGTTGATGTCCGGATCGACGTTCGATACCCCCAAAGAGCTAGAGGCAGCTGCTCGTGCCAGTCCCTGGCGGACTCTGCAGATTTCTTGATGATGGTCTCGATGTTCTTGTTTGCCGCTTCAACTGCTCCATTTGTCTGAGGGCGATAGACGGTCGAGTGATGAATCTGGATCTTGAATTCTTCAAAGAGTTCCAGAACTCTACCCTTGAAATGAACCCCATTGTCTGAGACAAATGCCTGTGGAACCCCATATCGATAGATGATATTCTTCCTGATGAAATGAGCGACCTGGACTGCAGTTAAGGTCTTGTATGATTCAGCCTCGACCCACTTAGTGAAATAATCGATCGCTACTAAGATAAACCTGTGACCATTTGAAGCAGAAGGTCTGACCATGCCGATGACATCGATGCCCCACACAGAGAAAGGCCAAGGCGAAGTCATGCTAAATAGGTTAGAAGGTGGAACATGCATCAAATTAGCATGGATTTGGCACTTGTGACATCGCCGCACATAATCCACGCACTGAGATTCCATAGTAGACCAGAAGTAGCCCTGACGCAAAACCTTCCTAGCAAGCATGACGCCGCTCATGTGGGGGCCGCAAATCCCTTCGTGGATTTCTTCCATAATTCTGACAGCTTCAGCGCTGTTGACGCAGAGTTTGTGCATCCCACAATGAGATCTTCTATACAACCTCCCTCCACAGATGATGTAATGAGCAGCAATCCTTCTTAACGCAGTTTGGTCCTTTTGAGAAGCATCAGATGGGTATAAACCACTCTCGATGAAGTTCCATATGTCATGGTACCAGGGTAGGCCATCATCCACATCATCGATGGCGTTGACACATTGATAAGCGGGATGGTCCCGTTGCTCGATTAAGACAGGACGGAGCTTGACACCTAACGGCAGTTCAACCATGGAGGCCAGAGTAGCAAGCGCATCAGCGAAGTGGTTCTTCAACCGGGGAATATGAGTGAAAGTCACCTTATTGAAACGAGGGATTAATCCTTCCAAGTCCTGATGGTAAGGTTTCAATCTCTCTTCGCGTACTTTCCAGTCTCCGTTGGCCTGAGATACAACAAGATTTGAGTCCCCAATGACTTCAAGCTTCTCCACGCCGAGTGCGAGCGCAGCTTCCATTCCCACAATACAGGCCTCATATTCAGCTTGGTTATTGGTGACATCAAAATTAAGCTTGAACGCAAGCGGAATATGAGAGTCGTCAGGAGTGACTAGCAAAACCCCGATTCCGAACCCCTTCTGATTGGCTGCCCCATCGAAGTAAAGAGTCCAAACATCCTCAACGACTGTCAGCACTTCCTCGTCCGGGAACGCGAAATCTGAATCCTCAGGCCCCTCCACGGGGTGGTCAGCTAAGAATTCTGCAATGGCACGTCCCTTTACTGACTTTCTTGTAACGTACTCGAGATCAAATTCTGCTAAGAGAAGCAACCAACGTGCTAACTTACCAGTAAGCGCAGGTTTCTCAAACAGATACTTGAGAGGATCCATTCTAGAAATCAGCTTCACTGGGTAAGCCAGCATATAGTGTCTTAACTTCTTAGATGCCCAGACAAGGGCCCAGCACGTCTTTTCTAAGGCGGTATAGCGTTCCTCGGCTCCAACCATCTTCTTGCTCAGGTAGTAAATAGCTTTCTCTATTCCTTTGTCCCCTTCTTGAGCTAGCAAACATCCCATGGACGTAGAACTCACAGATAAGTAGAGAATGAGAGGTTTTCCCCGTATAGGCGGCATGAGAACAGGCGGGTTCTGTAGATAGTCCTGGATCGAGATGAAAGCTGCTTGGCACTTTTCTGACCATACGAACGGAGTATTCTTCTTGAGTAGTCGAAACATCGGCTCGCAAGTTGAGGTTAACTTGGCGATGAATCTGCTGATGAACTGAACCTTCCCCAGAAAACTCCGCACCCCCTTTTCAGACTCAGGCGGCTTCATTTCGCGTATTGCTTTGATTTTTGACGGATCGACCTCAATCCCACGGGAAGTGATCATGAAACCTAGCATTTTACCTGCTGTGACTCCGAAGGTGCACTTCTGAGGATTAAGACGCATCCGGAACTTGCGGAGCCTTTCGAAAAGTTTCCTTAACACGTGGACATGCCCTTCCCGAGTTTTTGACTTGGCAATCATGTCATCAACGTAGACCTCAACCTCTTTGTGCATCATGTCATGCAAAATAGTCGTGGCAGCTCTTTGATAAGTCGGACCAGCATTCTTCAAACCAAACGGCATGACCAAATAGCAGTAAGTCCCCCACTCAGTGATGAAGGTTGTCTTCTCGCGGTCTTCAGGTGCCATGAGAATCTGATTGTAGCCTGAGAAACCGTCCATGAACGAAAGCAAAGCATGCCCTGCAGTATTATCCACGAGCACATCGATGTGTGGCAAGGGAAAATCGTCTTTGGGGCTTGCTTTGTTCAAGTCCCGGAAGTCAACACAGACACGAATCTGGCCATTTTTCTTAGGAACAGGGACGATGTTGGCCACCCAAGTGGGATACTGAGAGACTGCGAGGAAACCAGCGTCAATCTGCTTAGTGACTTCCTCCTTGATTTTCTGCACCCAATCTGGTCGCATCCGTCTGAGCTTCTGTTTCACTGGCTTAGCATCGGGCAACAGGGGGATTCGATGCTCCATTATCTCAGGATCGATACCGGGCATGTCTTGATGAGACCATGCAAAGATGTCGCTGAACTCAGTGAGGAGCTCTTTGAACTTACGATGCTCCTCCGGATCTAACATGGAGCCCACTTGAACCATTCGAGGATCACTCTCATCTTTCAAGTTTATTAAGATTATCTCTTCTTTTAATGGTTGAGCATGCCTTTCGTCTTCCCTTTCAATGAAAGCACGGATTTCCTTGGGGATGTCCCCATCGAAATCTATCCCTTCATCGTCAGGGTCGACACAGTTTATATAGAGATCATTCAAGTAGTCAGAAGAGGAGTCCTTCATTTCATAAGACCCTGCAGGGTCGCCAAGTACAAGGGAGTCGAACTCGAAGTAAAAGCTATGACGTGGAGGGCCGAGAGGCACAAACTCCGACTCAGAGCTAGACTTAGACTCAAAAGACCTGACAGACTCAGTGTCGGACTCAGCTATGTCATCAATGCAAGTAAGGCGCGGCTTGAAAATGCAATTTTTAAGGCTACCCTTAGCTTCCACGATAAGAGAGGTGGGATCCTCGAGGGCGTCGGGCCCGAGCATAAACACTTCGGCCTCCTCGGCTTCTTTGGCCAAACCCACTTGAGAGAATTCTCGGAACAGCTGCTCCAAGCTCCCCTGATCGAAAGATCCCAGCCAGTCAGTCTTCGGCTTGGGTTGGCTAAGCTTCCTCTTGAATTCCGCGCTAGCTGGCTCTTCGTCACTGGAAGACCAAGTATCATCCGCGAAGATCTCAAAACCAGGTAGCAATTCCCCGGTGACCGAGTCGATAAAGGGCTCAGCTTGTCCACGATAGATATCATTCCCCTTTTCACGGACGAAGTAGCTGTTGGGATCACCATAGAGAGATCGAGGTTTTCCCGTGTATTTCCTTCTTTTGGCATCGTTGGCAGAGGAAGAGTATCCCAAACCAAAGCGGCCCTCACAGGAAGGAAACGCAGGGAATTCCGGAATCCCTTGTTGGTGAATTCCTAAGCCAAGGCCAGGTAGATAGGACATCCTTCTCATAATGTCCAGAGCGACAGAGCTTATGATGAAGTCCCCATCCACGTTGATGGCCATGACCGAGCCAGAAGTATCAAAAGAGAATCCCGCGAGATCGACGTCTTCGTTGTCGTGTGCGATACCCAAAACAGGTGTGCCGTCCTTCTCGAGCGGGCGAATGCCTGAATCCCCGCAGATAATCAAAGTCCCAGTGGGAAGTCCCAGCATGACTTTCTGATGAAGAGTGGATGGAACAGCCATGATGTCAGATCTGTGAAGCCATGGTCTTCCTAGCAAGAGATTGAACGAGGCTGGAATGTCGACCACATGGAACTTGACATCCATTTTGAATCCCTCTGCATCGAGAGTGAGCACGAGTGTGCCTTCAACTAGACGACGTGTGCTGTCGTATGCCTTAACGGCCATGCTGGAAGGTGCAAAGTCCTTCTTAGTTAGTCCCAAACGGTGAGCCACCCTCAAAGGGCAAACGT
Organism: Rhododendron simsii; assembly: GCA_014282245.1. NCBI lineage: Eukaryota > Viridiplantae > Streptophyta > Magnoliopsida > Ericales > Ericaceae > Rhododendron > Rhododendron simsii. The sequence goes on along the minus strand of WJXA01000238.1, from coordinate 9,972 downwards.
TGATTGCTGAGCCGTTATCGATAAGAACGGTCGGAACCCAGAGTCCTCGGCACTTGACCGTGATATGCAAGGGTCGATTGTGGTCAACTCCTTCAAGCGGCAGATCCTTATCGGTGAAAACCACGGTATGCTTAGAGGCAGGTGGGAGGATAAGGGAAATCATCGCTTCAGGCGTGACGTCTGGTCGGATCTCAAGACGAGAGAGAGTGTGGCAGAACTTCTGACGATGCTCCCGGGAGGAACAGATTAGTCCCCAGAGTGATATGGCAGCGGGAATCCGCTCCAATTGCTTTTGAATCATGTCGTCGTTTGGGGCATTAACTGGTACCTCAAATGGTACAGACCTTGAGAAAATAGGAGGTTCGTTCTTCCGGTTAGAAGAGTTGGACGAACTTCCCGCTTGCAGATTAGCAGGCTGAAAGACTCGCCCACTTCTTGTAACATTAAGAACGTTCTCTAAAGAGGGTACCATTTGAGGGTCTTGACTATCGTCCCACAGATCAACAGGGACTTCTCCCAATTTGCGCTTCCCCTTGTCGGAAGTCGTAGGGGCCACAGGCACTTCCATGTTCAAACCCAAATCCTCAGTCAGATCTTTGATCAAGAGTGAATCCCAAAAGTCCGGATCCCCAACAGCTATAGCTTCTTGGATTGGTTCTGTACTAGCGACGAAAGGGACATCCCATAGCCCTCCATCAGCAAGGGAGCGATTGACAGTCCAAACCTCGGACCCAACCTGGATGTTGACTACATCATTGACATCCCAAAGATCAGCTGGCGGCACAAGGTCCGTAACCATGATGCTGCAGTCCTCTTCAGGAGGGGAAGGCACAACAGGGCGCGGAAGGTTTTCGTCGACGATGAAGAACGTAGGATCATACTCGGGATCAGCCACCGAGTTAACCAACCTGTCAAGAGTGGAAGGGAAGAAACATTCCCCTAGGACGCGGGTTTCATCCTGAGTGAGATCCTCCTCTAAATACTGGATTTCATGGCTGGGCAGAGCGTAACCCTGGAGAGGATTAGGGTCAAATCCTAATGGAAATTGCCAAGCAGGCTCGGGGTCCCAATAGTACTCTTCCTCAAGTAAAACAGGCTGAGGTTGCTGGAAGAGCATGTCCAACGAGAATCCGTCCAAAGGATCAACCATGGCTGCCTCGTAATTGGCCATCCAAGCATCATACCAGATGTGGTCAAAGGGAATGTCTTCAGGATTAGGTGGGAATCCTTCTAATTCCAGCTCCGTCCACTCATTGATTATGGGAGTGGCATAGTCATCATTATCAGCTATAGCCCACCCTACAGCCTGCATGTCAAGTTGTTGCTCTGGTTGAGGGGGAATAGCAGCTCTAAAGTGGTCCAACAGACTTAGGGAGGAGCTCGGATCCGTCACGTTGAAGTACGGATTATCCATGGTAGAGGCAGAATCGAGATGTACAGCAGGCATAGGCTGGTGGAACAAGTCACTGATGGAAGCGTTGAACACAAACGCTCCATTCTGTAGACGTGCAGAGGGCCCATTGAAATTGGACGACTGTCCTTCCTCGGAGCGGATATAGGAAATTTCGGCCTCGGACTGAGAAGGGATAGGCACCATTGGCCTAGGTTGATTCGTTGAGGCTATATAGTCGGTGGGGTTGAATATAGTGGAGCTGAGGGATATATCAGTGGAGCTGATGGATATCTGGTTAATGCGTGGAGCATTGTTGTGGTTTGGCATAGAATTGGCGAGGATGTTGGGTTTTTGAAGTGCTGGTGGCGGAGCATGAAGAGTCCCTTCATCTATGAGATCTTGAATCGCATGTCGAAGGCGAAAGCAAGAATCGGTAAGATGGCCGGGCCCTTGGTGATAGGCACAGTAGAGATTGGCTTTGAAGTTGGGAGAAGGCTTCTTAGGTAGAGGAGTTGGGTCGAGGAGCTTCAGATGTCCTGATTGGATCAGTTTCTCCATGACTGAAGATAGTGGTGCTTCAAAAGCGGAGAAACTACGAGGTTGGTTACGCGGTCGGTTGTTCTGCGGAGTTTGAACCTGATGGACCTCGGCAATTTGGTTAGCAGCTTTCGAGGAAGAGGCATTGGTACCACTGGTTGCGGTATTGGAGTAAGTCCCTCCCCCAAACAGCGCATTAGTATTTCCAGAATATGCCCGAGGCTTTGACTTTGATGGATTGGACGATTCTCCCTTTGACAGAATCCCACTCTGCAATGCATCTTCGATGGCCAGACCGGAGTCGAAGAAAGTATCAAAATTGGATGATGCTTGAACCAGAACCAAGTGCCTAGCATAGTCTGGTTGGAGATTGCGGGAGATGATACGGAGCTGATCTCTCTCGCTCGGGCGGTCAGTCATTTGAGCGGCTTTAGCCCTCCATCTCTTGACGAAATCCGCGAAGGATTCCTTAGCGTCCATCTTGGTGGATTCCAACTCCCGAGTAGTCATCTTGAGCTGGGAGTTGTAGCTATACTGCGAAATAAACGCAGCCCCGATGTCCTCCCAAGTCCTTCGCTTGGCAATGTCGAGTGACAGAAACCAATGGAAAGCGGGACCCGAGAGGGTTTGAGGAAACAGCTGAGACATGGCTTCGGGCTCAACAGATAGGAGCTTCATGGCAGCATGGTAACCATAGAGATGGGTTTTAGGATCGCCAGTGCCATCGAACTTGGCTATGTCGGGCATTTTGAACTTGTCAGGAAGCTTGGCATTGGGATAAAGACAGAGACGGTCCAAGTCAATCCCTCCAGCACTGAGTTTCTCGGATTTTGAAACAGATTCTTCCAGTTTGGCCATCTTGGCGACGAGAGCAGTCATGTCAGGATGTTGGACAGTCCTAACAGCAGTGATGCCTGGATTCTGAATGGGATTTCGAGTGCCCTGAGTGTTGACCAAAGCGACCAGACGCCCTGGATGGTCCGGATCTTCGACCATGATAGGTTGCTCGTGTACGTCCTCTTCGGCCTCGCCCTCCTCTTGAACAGTTGGAGGAAGACGAGTGTTAAAGAGGTCATTCAAGCGGGTCATGTTAGCATCCGTCTGAGCAGCCCTTTGTTGTATAACAGCGATACTAGCCTGGATGTTCATAAGCATGGTTTCCAGAGAGAGTGGTTGCGGTTGATCTGCCATGACCGTTGGCCCAGAGGTGCTTGATGCAGAGGAGGGGGTAGGTGATTCCGGAGAGTCTGTTTCTTCGAGGACCGGAGAAGATGCTGACTGCAGGGTAGCAAGCAGAGAACGCGGGGAGTCTTCCGTTGTGACTGACTGGGCTTGCAATCTGACTAGTCTCTGAATCGGATTCCGGTGCAGACGTTCCCAAGTGGGTTTGGTTTTCTGCCTCGATACTTTCCTTGGCGGTGCAATGATTCAGAACCTTTGCTTGCAGAAAGGGAGAAAAGGCTAATAAGGGCCCTGCAGAAACTTTAATCTAAATAAAAGACTAAAGCGAAAACACAGTCACCGTCGTCAGTGTCGCCCTTAGACTCTAATACTAGCAGACAAGTCTGTCTTATGACGTTTGGACATTACCAGTGATCCTCAGAAATCTTTTCATGGTGTATCCTTTTTGTATCAATTAAGCAAAGAGATGTCAAAGCAGTCTAAAGATTTTGGTTTATTCCGCTTCGAAAGTTTCAACTTTTGAACTCGGAACAACTTGGTATAGATAGGCACGATGCTATAACCGGGGAGGCATAGGCAGCACAGTGCCGTAACCGAAATGGTGTACATGCTTCGCATGATAACCAAAATGGTGTAAGCATCGCGGTATCTTTCCCGTTTTGTTCCTCGTTTTCTGTTTGAAACTTCGATTGGGTAATTTAGCCAAAGGCTTTAGAAGGTCTTGATTTCCCAAGGTTTAATTGATCCAAGGAACTTGAGAATTGACAACATGCACCATCGAGATGCATGACTCTTCATCGGGCCATGGTAAGGTCCTAATAAACATAAGACAGACTTGAAGGAGAGAGAACCTAGGAGCCGCCCTAAACATGCTTCTACGCAAAACGGTATGCATGTATGAACAGTGCACGCGATAGGGAAAGCAATAACACGTTGACAGTAGGGGGGTAGATGCAAGTAATCCTACCCTGTAGGTACCTGTCCTAATTTGGAGAGTGCTAGTGCTTTGTATATGCAAAGGCTGGTTTTGGTTTGAAACAGGTTCCTCGGACTAGAGCCAAGATATACCTCCCGCTGCCCGCGTAACCGCAGAGCAACAGTCGAACGGTAGAATGACTCATCATCGTCGAAGGTTGTTAGTCATTCGGGGTCCCCGGGCTCCGGTAAACCGTGCCGGATTGCCAAAACGATCCAACGAGGCTTATCCCACATCGATGCAAATGAGAATGCTAAAAATTTGATTTAATGGAACAGAATCGCAAATTCGCAAATGCCTTTTCAAATTTGGCTCTCTTTATTCAATCAATATTTAGAAGAAACTACGCGGGAGAACAATCGGAAAAGTCCCAGATTGGATGGCCGGACACGAGGTCCTGTTAAATCACCAATCCTTTCTTTAGCAGCGCGAAGCTCACTATTTTGACAGACTTTTGTGGGATTGTTCTCGAGCGTATTAAAATCTAAGTATAGATCAATATTGGTTCGATCCCCAGCAGAGTCGCCACTGTGGGCAATGCGAATTGCCCCGACTCTTTCTCCCTTCCGAGGGAAGGGATTCCGTTCCCTACCCTTTTTGAGAAAGGAGAGATGCTGCCGGTTCGCGGGAGCGCTTTTAAAGCTGGACGTCAAGCGCTCGCGAAAAATACAGAGTCGCCACTTGGGTTTGAAGGTCCGATACCCAAGGAACCGTATTTCGAAGCACTTGCCGCGCCGTTTGATTTGAAAAAGGTAAGGAACCAGTCCGTCATAACCATATCTGGGTTCGGGAGCCAGGTTACGAGAGGGGAAGGGTTTTATGGCACCCCTCTCGCCCAATCCGGAGATCGGTCTCTACTTAGGCATTTGCGAAAATGTTGTTTGTTTGCGATTCTGTTTGATTAATCAGTTTTTAGCCAATTAGGGCGGGGGAACAGTTAATCGGGGATTAAAACTGTAACATGTTTGCAGGATGTGATAGATGGCATGCATGGATGAAATAAATAAGATAATACTGAAAACTGCTTTCTGGATGCCAAAACAGTGCAGGGTATGAATTTATCACGAACAGTGATCAACTTGCATGCACAGAATGGGAACATGCAAGTCACACCATCGCGCGACACACCCATACCCTCGCGCGAGTATCAGCATCCTTTTTACAGGTTCAGTTTTATCTCCTTCTGGGCTCTGGAAGGACCAGTGCACACCCAGGACAAACCAAGTAGTTTATATATGCTGGAAGTAACTACTTATTACAATCTGACTGAATGAGAATAACACACAACCCTTAAACAGTGAGGGTGATAAAAACAGAGACCAAAGGCCTAGCTGCCCATACAAGGGCAATCACTGGAAATGATCAAACCATCGCGCGATGGAGTCACATCATCGCGCGATTGTTCTGACTGGACATCCAGGAATTGCTTTGCATACCTGGGCTCTGAGACATATTCAGAAGCTACCCAGGGGCATTCCAACATGAACAAGGAAAGCAAAATACACTAATCTACTGATTTTAACATGCAAGACAGTGAGATATATCAAATATGATTAAGCATGAAAATATGAAATCATATAAACTGGATCAGAACAAAAGACCCATCCCCACGAGAACTATATCGCACGAGCTAGAAGCGTCGCGCGATTATGTGGGTTCATCGCGCGTGGGTTCTCATGTTCACAGCATCTTGTAAATTTGCTGGCTTTGGGGTCAGAAGCTGATATTGATTACCAGTCCTGACCCTGTCAGCCCCCCTCAGGGATCAAGACAGTAAAGGCTGAAAGTTATACCTTTGCTTGGGAATGGTTTGAGTGAGGTGATATGCCTTTGACAAGGGAGAAAGTGATAGTAGTTTTTGATTGAGAGGGAAGATCAAGATTGTGATTCTTGTTCTTTTCTCTTGGAACTTTTTTGGTAACCCCTTTGAAAGAGAACAAAGGGGGGGTTTTATAGGAAAAGAGGGAGCTCTTTGGTGGTGGTGAACTTGGTCATGCAGCCAGCCAACAATGCTGGCAGCAATCACTTGGTAGAGAAGTGGGGTTTAAGTTGATGGGAGAGTGGGGGTTTAGGTGGTGCAAGGATGGCCGAGCAAACGCCGTTCAGCTGATGGAACGGGGTCACATGGCCCTGCAGGCGCTTCATCATCACAAAATCCAGCTGGATATGACAGGTGTCGACCATCGCGCGATGGAGTGGGACCGTCGCGCGAGGGTTCTAACTTCCCCGCGATGGTCAATCAGTCAAAGTTTGACTTTGACCACCACCTGGCAAGTAGAGCATCGCGCGAGTGTCTCAGCAAATCGCGCGAAGGTCAAACCCATAGTCAAAGCTGGGCTCAATGGTTCTGGGGTTAAGGAAAGGGTTCCACATATACCAAACTCAAACCATTTTCAATCAAAACTGTTCTCGACCTGATTCATCATCGGGGGAACAAGAAACTGAAAAGAAACAAACTGAAGGTAGACAAAATGATTGAGAAATCAGATTGGGGTGTCTACAGGAGGCTGTGGCTGCTGCAAACTGCTTTCTGGTGCACCAACATACCGTACGCCAGGTTGTTGAACCCGTACGCCAGGATGGTGAAAACCCTGTGTACGCCAGCTTTAGGTTAGCGTACGCCAAGTTCCCGTGAGTCAGATCCACTTGACTGACCAACTGTCCTTTTTCAGGGGGCATTTTGTTTTTACCCTCACACGGCTTCCCCGCGGTTTCTGAGAGTTCAGGGGAGGCAGGGTACTTGGTATAATGTTCTCTTGGAGGCTAGTTGATTGGCTCCATTCTCCAAGCACTTTACAACGGCCATTTGAAAGCCTATAAAGCTGGGGTGCCTTCTTCAGGGCATTCACAGCATCAATTACTCCCCTTTTCTTTTCTAGCATATACATAGCTTTGTCCATGGATAATCCCCTCCCAACACTGCTCAAGCCCTGGCTAGTGTCCTTTTTGGGTGTTGATTGGCTCAACTTCTAGTATCACGGGCTTTCTTCTTTCCGTTTTCTTCGACATGTGCCGATCCGCCTGGCGCTGCTGTGGGCCGCCCTGAGATTCTGGGACCCGGACGTCCATGTCTTCCGCTTTGGCGACGATGAGATGTGCCCGACCGTGGAGGAATTTCAGGCGTACCTCCGCACTTACGCGTCCCCGACGCTCGTCGTTCCTCCCTATCAAGTGAGCATGCCGAAACTGCTAGCCAGCTCGCTTGGCATTTCTCGTGGTCTGGCGAACACAATCCTGGAAGGTGGCCAGGTGAACATTATCCGGCTGGTTGAAATGTACAGCCCGTATATTGACTTGGGTAGCCCGAATAGTGACGAAATTCAAGCACGTCGGCGCTTCGCCCTGGTTATCTGCCTGCTTGCGGCTTATTTGCTCGTCCCTTCTGACGGGCAAGTCAGCCCTTCCTTGGTGAGCGTGGCCGCTCAAATGGGGGATCGAAAGAATGTGATTCCCATGGTCCTGGCTGAGACACTCCTGGGTTTGGATTTGGTGAGTACGGGCCAATCAGCTGTTTTCAGCGGGAGCCCACTCTTGCTTCAGGTAAACTCACTCAACTCACCTTTTTCTGGTTTTTCGCACATTCTCGTTTTACCTCGACACTCGGCTTAGGCTGCTTCCTAGTTCCTTACTTGTCTTTTTGCTCAGGCTTTATCTGACTCCTTACTTGTTTTATCACTCATGCAGCTGTGGTTGTCGGACAAGCTGAGCCTTTTGCATCCACCGGCAGCGGGCTAGAACCTGTTTCCAAAACGGGTTCATCAGAGGGAAATGCGGTATCCTGACTTGGATGTGGAGGGCTGGTACGAATTCATGCAAGAGATGCAGCCCAATGAAATCGCTTGGAGGTGTCCTTGGCTAGACCTTCCAGACATGACCATCCATTCTGACGGCTTTGACAGGGTGGTCATTGCGGGGCTGACCAGCTTCACGTTTTATATCCCCGGGCGGATCCTTCGCCAACTGGGCGCTTCACAGGAGAATACCCGAATTAGTACCGGGGGCTTTCGTCTTCCCAATTTCAATGCTCAGACACTAGGCGGCTATCAGAGGCGCTGGGGCCTGAGGATTCTCCAGGCAGAGATGCCAGATTTCAACCCTCGGCTAAAGAATCGCTATAGACAGTGGCTGAGAGCAGATGTGCATGCAAGAACCAACATGGGCTGACTCCAAACCACTTTGCTGTACTTAGAATAAACTGTGAGCCGTTAGGCTTCTCAAGCATTTTGTTCTGTTTTTCATGCTTCATTTCTTTTAAGGCTTTTATGCTCAGCTTGTGTATTAGAAATAATAATTTTGCAAAATAAAGTTGAAAGATGAAGGGTTTCCCCCTTTTGAATTCTCCAACTCAACTCCAACCCGCCTTTTGAGTCTTTGAACTATCTCGGCCTTGGTGCAAACCCAGAATGTCAGACCGTGGATCGGCTTGATAGGATATGACCGGGTCTCATTGAGAGACTGCCTACGTATCCCTTTTGTAGGGAATCAGGTCAGAACGTAGTTCAGGCAAGGGTTCGCTCGTGTATTTTACCTCCCCTTTTTACGCTCTAACTTTTTGCCTAGAACCGCCTTAACAGGTTTTCGGTCTAGCGAGCTTTTTGACTTTGCCTATTTATTTTTGCCTAGACCGCCTCCTTAGGTTTTCGGTCTAGCAGGCTGCTCTAACTTTTGCTTGGAATCTCCCACCCTTGTGGTTTTCGATCCAACGAGCATCTCTCAGGGATAGTAGCGCTTGAGCTGATCCAGGTTGACCAAGGTACTGAATTCATTGCCGTCGAGGTCGATGAGCTTGGCAGCACCCCCAGATAGGATGGTTTTGATAATGTACAGCCCAGAACGCTTTGGCCAGAACTTCCCACGAGGATCGAACACTGGAGCCCGGATCTCCTTTGTAACCATATCCCCTTCGACCAGACCTCTCGACTTCACTTTCTTATTGAATGCTCGGGCGATTCGACGCTGATACCCTTGAACATGATACAGAGCACAGAGCCTCCTTTCATCAAACAACATGAGCTCGACAAACCTCCCACTTAACCATTCAGCTTCCTCGAGCCCACTTTCAGCCATGACTCTCAGAGACGGAATCTCAAGCTCGATGGGGAGTACAGCTTCCATTCCATAGACTAAAGAGAACGGAGTTGCGCCCGTGGAAGTGCGAATAGACGTGCGGTACCCCCAGAGGGCCAACGGTAGCAGTTCGTGCCAATCCCTTGCAGACTCGGCAGTCTTCTTGATGATCATTTCGACGTTCTTATTTGCAGCCTCGACAGCCCCGTTCGTCTGCGGCCGGTAGGCTGTTGAATGATGGATCTTAATTCCGAATTCCTCAAATAGCTCCAAAACCCTACCCTTGAAGTGGCTTCCATTGTCTGATACAAAGGCCTGAGGGACGCCGTACCGATAGATGATGTTCTTTCGAATGAACTGTGCAACTTGAACGGTTGTCAGGGTCTTGTAGGATTCAGCCTCGACCCACTTGGTGAAGTAGTCGATGGCTACTAATATGAACTTGTGGCCGTTCGAAGCAGAGGGGTTGATCATCCCGATAACATTGATTCCCCATACAGAGAAAGGCCAGGGCGAGGTCATACCAAAAAGTTCAGTTGGAGGAACATGCTGTAGATTAGCATGGATTTGACACTTATAGCAACGTCGCACATAGTCAATGCATTGCGATTCCATGGTAGACCAATAATAACCCTGTCTGAGGATTTTTCTTGCGAGCATGACGCCGCTCATGTGAGGACCGCAGACTCCTTCATGAATCTCCTCCATTATCCGTGTTGCTTCGGCACCATTCACACATAGCTTGTGCATCCCACAGTGAGACCTTCGATACAACTTTCCCCCGCAGATGATGTACTGAGCAGCCAAATGTTGCAAG
>WJXA01000026.1:0-42150 GCA_014282245.1 Rhododendron simsii | reverse complement strand
CGTTGGCGTTACAGACAAGTACAAAATCAGTGGTTGTCCAGGCGTAGGCGGCATTAATACTGGAGGGTTCTGCAGATATTTCTGAATTGATTCAAAAGCAGCCTAACACTTGTCTGTCCACTCGAACGAGACATTCTTCTTGAGTAAGCGGAACAGCGGTTCACAAGTCGGAGTCAATTTGGCGATGAATCGGCTGATAAACTGAACCTTTCCCAGAAAACTCCGCACTCCCTTCTCAGATCGCGGGGGCTCCATTTCGAGAATTGCTTTGATCTTAGATGGGTCGACCTCGATTCCTCTCTTGGTGATCAGAAACCCCAACATCTTGCCTGCTGTAACCCCGAATGTGCACTTCTGCGGGTTGAGACGTACATTGTACTTTCGAAGTCTTTCGAGAAACTGTCTGAGCGAAGGGAGATAGTCCTTTTCCTCTTTTGCCTTTACAATCATATCGTCGACATACACCTCGACCGTCTTGTGGATGAAGTCATGGAACAGAGTTGTTTCGGCCCTTTGGAAAGTGCACCCGGCATTCTTGAGTCCAAATGGCATTTTCACGTAACAGTAGGTCCCCCATTCTGTGACGAACGTTGTTTTCTCCTGATCCTCTGGGGCCATGAAGATCTGATTGTAACCTGCGAACCCGTCGACAAAGGAGAGCAAGGCATGCCCCGCCGTGTTGTCCACGAGCACATCAATGTGAGGCAAGGGAAAACTATCTTTGGGGCTTGCCTTGTTCAAATCCCTAAAATCGACATAAACTCGGATCCTTCCATCCTTCTTAGGTACAGGTACGATATTGGCAACCCATTGGGGGTATTCAGCAACCCTCAGGAATCCTGCGTCAATTTGCTTGGTGACCTCTTCCTTGATCTTCTGAACCCAATCCGGCCTCATTCTCCGGAGCTTCTGCTTGACAGGCACTGCCCCTGGCATTAACGGAATTCGGTGCTGTACTATCTCGGGATCGATACCAGGCATGTCGGCGTGAGACCAGGCGAAAACCTCGAAGTATTCTTTGAGCGCCTCAATGGTACCAGCGTGATGTTCCGGAGATAGGTTTGAACCGATTTGTATCATGCGGGGGTCATCCTCATCTTTCAGATTTATTGAAATTACTTCTTCTTTTAGAGGCTGAGCATGCCTTTCGTCTTCCCTTTCGATGAGGGAACGCAACTCGGCCGGGATGTTCCCGTCAAAGTCGATTCCTTCATCGTCGGGGTCGACACAGTTTATATAAAAGTCAGCAAAGTAGTCAGAAGCAGAATCATTCATTTCATAAAACCCAGAGGGGTTACCAAGTACAGTCGACTCAAACTCAAAGTAAAAGCTATGACGTGGAGGGCCGAGAGGCACAAACTCCGACTCTGAGCTAGACTTAGACTCGACAGACTCTGTGTCAGATTCAGATACATCGTCAATGCATGTTAGACGGGGAGTAAAAATGCAGTTATTAAGACTACCCTTTGCTTCGACGATGAGGGAGGTTGGATCGTTGAGAAGATCTAGAGAGTCGGGCCCAAGCATCAGCACTTCAGCCTCATCTTCCTTGCCAACCAAACCCACTTGGGAGAACAGCTCCTCTAGACCCCCTTGATCAAAAGCAAACAGCCAGTCAGCCCTTTCCTTGATTGTGACCAACTGCCTCTTGAATTCCTTTGCAGCCAGCTCCTCCTTTGCAATTTCCTCTTCGTCATCAGACCAAGTGTCGGCAGCGAAAATCTCAAAACCTGGAAGCCAAGTCCTAGTCACTTGATCCCAAAACGGTTCAGCTTGCCCCAGATAAGCAGTGCCTCCTCCTTCACGGACGAAATAGCTGTCGGGGTTACCATAAAGGGTCCGAGGTTTTCCCGTGTCTTTCCCTAATTTGGCCTTTTTGGTAGGGGGAGTGTATCCCAGGCCAAAGCGGCCTTCGGTAAAGGGAAAGACAGGGAACTCAGCGATCCCTTGCTAGTTGATCCCGAGCCCTAGGCCAGGCATGAATGACATCTTCCTCATGATTTCGAGGGCAGTAGAGCTGATTATGAAGTCGTCATCCATGACAATGGACAGGACTAAGCCAGAGGTATCAAAAGCAAATCCCCCAAAGTCTGAGTCTTCCTCCCCGTGCATGATCCCCAAAACAGGCGTCCCATCGTCCTTGAGCGGGCGGATCCCAGAGTCGCCGCAGATAGTTAGAGTCCCAGTAGGAAGCCCCAGCATGACCTTCTGGTGGAGAGTCGATGGTACAGCCATGATGTCTGCCCTATGCAGCCACGGCCTTCCCAACAGCAGGTTGAAGGTGGCAGGGATGTCAACCACATGGAATTCCACGTCCATTTCAAAACCCTCGGCATCAAGCTTCAGCATGAGAGTCCCCTCGACTACGCGGCGCGTGTTATCGTAGGCCTTGACCGCCAGATTGGAAGGTGTGAGGTCAGCCTTGGTGAGCCCCAGATGGTAAGCAACCCTCATCGGACAAACGTTGATCGCAGATCCGTTATCGATCAACACAGTTGGCACCCAATGCCCCCTGCACTTGAGAGTAATGTGCAATGGGCGGTTGTGAGCAGTCCCATCAACGGGCAGATCCTTTTCAGTGAAAGTGACAGAATGCTTGGAAAGCAGTGGCAAGACTAGGGCAACCATGGCCTCCGCGGTGATGTCAGTTGGCACAGTAAGACGGGCTAGCGCTACAGACAGCCTTTCTCGATGCTCCTTTGATGACGATATCAGACCCCAGACAGAGACAGCAGCAGGAATCCTTTCCAGCTGTTTCAGAATAGCGTCCTCTTCAGGTGCTCCGCTAGGAATGGCCGGAGCGTTCTTTGGCGCAGAGGGAACAGTGGGTCTTTGATCGCCACCGGGATTGGACGAGCTTCCAGCCGAAAGATTGGGTGGTTGGAAGACTCGGCCGCTCCTAGTGACATTAGCGACCTCCCACCAAGGTGATGTGTCCACAAAATCCCAGAAATCAGCAGGCACTTCCTCTAGCTTGCGTTTCCCCTTGTCGATCGATGCAACCTGGTCCGAAGCCATAACCCATTCCAGATCACTCATGACTTGTCCTTCCCAAGGGGCCGGATCCTGTGCGGCAGCTTCCTCGAATGGTGTCCCTGGATTAGTTACGAACAGTACATCCCAAAAGCCTCCGTCCACTAAGGCAGTATCGACGGTCCAGATTTCATCCCCGACCTGTACGTCGACCACTTGATCGACATCCCAGAAATCAGCAGGCAGCGGGTTTGTGTTAAGGTCAACGATCTCATCAACATCCCACAGGTCATCGGGTGGTGCATTCAATACCATAATAGAGCAATCATCCCTAGGATGCACTACCGGACGTGGCATTCCTATAGACACAATGTTGACAGTCGGGTCGCCTGCATGCACAGCATTGGAGATAGAGTCGAATAGTGGCCATGCTTCCCCTAGCTGCCGACGCACGTCAGGATGATCTCTCCTTGGCTGTAGCAATCCAGGTACTGCTCGCCTAAATCCTGATCATCGTCCCCCTTCTCCATATTGAAGTTCTGATTCCAGGCTAATTGTGCAACAACAGGCTCCGGGTCCCACACGTATTCCTCGTCGGTTTCGGCCGCAGCGGGTTCAGGCTGGTAGAAAAGCATAAACAGTGATAGGCCATCAAGTGGATCCGCCCTTGCTGCGTTCCAATCTTCCTCCCATTGGTCTAACTGAGCTTGATCGACAACCGGTGCCTGAGGGAATCCCAAAAAGTACTGCTCGTTCCAGTCATTAGCGAGTTCTGCCCATTCCCTTGCTTTGTCTTCCATATCCCAGCCAACTGCCAACATGTTGACACTGAATTCCGCCGGGATGGTCACAACAGGTTTCGGGTGATGCTCTGAGGTTATATGGTCAGTGGGGTTGAATATGGTGGAGCTAGGTTGGATTATAGAGGAGGTAAGGCTGATTTGGTTGATTTGAGGGTGGCCGTTGTGCTGCGGCATGGAGTTGGTGATGACGTTAGGCTTAGGAGGGGTCGGGAGAGTGCCGTTGTCCACCAAATCTTGAATTGCGTGGCGAAGGCGGTAGCAGGAATCAGTGTTGCATTGCATTTGTGATGCCGCAGAAAGCGTTCGGGTTATGGCTAGGGGATGGATTTTGGGGCAGTGGAGTTGGATCCAGCGGTTTGAGGTGACCGGATTTGGCCAACCTTTCTAGCACTTAAGAGAGCGGAGCTTCAAACTTGGTGAAGTTCCGGGGCTGATTACGGTTTCGGGGTTTTGGAGGGGCTTGGACCTGGTTGACATCGGCAATGCGGTTGGAGTCTTGAGTATTGCTGCTTCCAGCAGATGTGGCGTTGGCATAACTGTTGCTGCCGAACAAAGCAGCGCTACTCCCTGAGTAAGCGCGAGGTTTGGCTTTGGATCCCGAGGAGGAGGAAGGAGGGTCGCTGTGCGGCAGAACCCCAGTTTGGAGGGCTTCTTCAATGGCAAGGCCTGATTCAAAGAAAGTATCCCAGTCGGCTCCTTGGACAAGCACCAGATTCTTAGCAAAGTCGGGCAGCAGATTACGGGAGATGATACGGATCTGGTCCTTCTCACTCGGCCGATCGGTCATGACTGCAGCCTTAGTCCTCCAACGCTTGATGAAATCCGCAAAGGACTCTTTTGGATTCATCTTGGTGGACTCCAACTCTCGGGTGGTCATTTTGAGTTGGGAGTTGTAGCTGTACTGGGCGAAAAAGGCCGCACCAATGTCTTCCCATGTTTTGCGCTTGGAAACGTCGAGAGACAAGAACCACTGAAAAGCTGGGCCAGCCAGAGTTTGAGGGAACAATTGGGCCATTGCCTCCTCTTCAACCCCATGCAGTTTCATTGCACCGTGGTAAGCTAGCAGGTGTGTCTTTGGATCGCCCGTCCCGTCGAACTTCGTAAAGTCGGGCATTTTGAACCTTTCCGGGAGCCGTGCATTTAGAAAGGGGCAGAGACGGTCAATGTCCAACCCTCCGGCGCTGATTCTTTCGGACTTGGCAACTGACTCCTCTAGCTTAGCCATTTTGGCGATCAGGGCAGCCATTTCGGGATTCGCAGCAGGCTGTTCGGCCGGAATGTCCTCCCCAGCTGGGTTCTCGCGCTCTTGCCGGTCGCCCTCTATCCTTGCGACTGGGACCCTCTCATTGATAAGAGCCTGCAGGTTAGCCATGGCGGTATCGGCCTGGTCAGCTCTTTGCTGCATGATGGCGAGGTTGTGCTGAAGATCGGCTAAGATGGTTGTGAGATTCGGTGGAGGAATATCTGCCATGTCTAGGGTTTCTGTCTTGATCGGTTTCGGAGTTATGGGTGGAGATGGAGAGGACGGAGGAGATTCGTGCGGAGTGGTCGGCGGCGAATCCTCCCTTGACAGAACGCAGAGCTGAGCTTCCGTTGTGATGAGCAGAAAAATGATCCCCCCCAAACAGACCCTCAAACAGACCTGAAGGACATTCCCAAGCAGGTTTGGCTCTTGATTTCGAACCTCCCCATGGTTCAGCTAAACAGCAAAATAGATGGGCTTAATGACAGCCTGCAATTGTTTATTTTGAAAAGAATTAGAAGAAAATGAGTATGCCAACGTCGTCGGTGTCCTCCTAGACTCTAACACTAGAGGGAGTCCAACTCATGCTGTTAGGATGCTGCCATAGAATCCTTGGATTTTTTTTTTCGACGGTGTATCCTTGTTTGAGTTGATGGACACTAAAGGATGTCAAGATAACCTAAGCCTTTTGACCGCCCCTTTATCGAAATTTCAACTTTGGAGGTGGGAACAACTTGATGCAGATGGCGTGATACCATAACCGAAGTGGCGTAAGCAGCACTGTGCCGGAGCCTTGATGGTGTAAGTGATTAGCACTTTAACCTGGATGGTGTGGGTATCACGACATGTTTTCCGTTGTTCCTGATTTTCTGTTTGAAACTTCGACTAGGTTTAGACAATAGACTTAAACAGTCCTGATTTCCCAAAGTCTCGCTGACTTAAGGATTTTGGGAAATTGATAACGCGCAACATCGAGATGCACGACTCTTCATCGGTCCATGGCAGGGTCCTAACAATCACGAGACGAACTCGAGACAGACCTAAAAGCCGCCCTAGCATGCTCCTACGCAAAACGGGATGTATGTATGCACAGGCATGCGATAAGGATAGCAATAACACATAGACAGTTTATGGGGGTTAGATGCAAGTAATCCTACCCTGTAGGTTCCTGTCTTAGGTTGAAAGGTTCTAGTGCTTTGTACGCATGGCGAGGCTGGTTTTGGCTGAAAGGGGTTCCTCTGACTAGAGCCGCGGTATACCTCCCACTGCAATGCGTGCAGCAAAGCAATGGTCGAACGGTATTACGACTCATCATCGTCCAAGGTTGTTGGGCATTCGAGGACCCCGGGCTCCAGTAAACTGTGCCGGTTACCCAAAACATCTCAACGGGGCTTATCCAACATCGATGCAAATGAAGAACGCCAAAGTTTGACTAAATGAGAGAGAAATGAAAAATTTTGGAAATGCCTTTTGAAGCTTGGCTCACTTTTATTAATCAATATTTGGACAAGACTACACAAGTGAACAATAACAAAGCCCCAGTTCGGATTGGCCGGATGCTGAGATCCTGTTACGTTACCATTCCGTTCTTCAGCAGCGCGGAGCGTACTGTTTTGCCAGACTTTTGAAAATTGTTCATCTATGTATTAATGCCAAAATATTAATTAATGTAATGGTCCCCAGCAGAGTCGCCACTGTGGGCACACGCCCCAAAAATCGCCCGATTTTGGTTTGTAAGAACATGTTTAGGGGGCGGCCCTTTTGGAAAATAGCGCGGCGAAACGCTTCGATTCAGAGTCGCCACTCGGGTTTTAGCGGAAGAACACCCAACGAACCGAACTCGAGAACGTTTGCTACGTTTTGCTTTGATTTGAAAAATGTTTGATTGATTTGAAAAGGCGTAGACCGATCCGTCGTCACCTTCGATATCTGAGGTTCGGGAGCCAGGTTACGAGAGGGGAAGGGTTTTATGGCACCCCTCTCGCCCAATCCAGAGATCGGTCTCTACTTGGGCATTTTATTAAAACATTTGCATTTTTCTCTCATTTAATCATTTTTGGCCAGTTAGGGCGGGGGAACAGTTAATAGGGATTAAAACTGTAACACGTTGCAGTTTGTATGACAAAAAAAATGTTTATGGATGCTAATTGCTTGCTTGAATTGAATTAAATGTGAGAACATAGATTGAGAACAAGCACTGCCAGAAGTTTAACGGGATGATGTACGCTGCCCGTCGGGTGCGTGAGCAGGCGACATGCTGGCACGCCATGGCCAAACCACTGCACGCCAGCACACCCTGCGCACGCCACCTTCAAGCTAGCGTACACTAACCCTCTGGTTCCTCACAGCTCCTGCTCTCAATCCTCTGGGCTCTGGAAGAGACCAGTGCACACCCAGGGCAAACCACGCAGTTTATAATATGGATTATGTACATGTACAGGCGTAGGGAATGGCCAGTAGCCAGGAAATAGCAAAGCAAAACCCCATAAACAGAGTGGGGGGAAACAAAAAGGCCAGGATTGAGCTGTGATGTAAGGGCCAGGCACTGGTCTTTAACAAACATGCCGTACGCCACCCTGTGGGAGTCGTACGCCAGGTCTGCATGTGAACTAGTGTTTGGCTTTTACATCATCTGGGTTCTGGAACATGACCAGACATACCCCAGAAGCCTTGGGAATAAAGAAAATACAAGTATTGAAAGCTACATTTGAACAGTTCTGAGATACAGAAAGCAATAGACTGGTTATTAACATGCTAGAAGGTGATGACATAAAGGAAATGAGCAATAAATGAGCCCATCATGATCCCCACGCCAGCTGTGCACGTACAGCCAAAGATGGCGTGCGGCTAAAAGGAGCTGGCGTGCGCCATGGCTTGGCTCCTACGACTGATTTATTTTACCAGAAAGGGGCCTGGACTAGTATCAGTTACTAGCCAGAA
The DNA here is from genome assembly GCA_014282245.1 of Rhododendron simsii. Classification (NCBI taxonomy): domain Eukaryota; kingdom Viridiplantae; phylum Streptophyta; class Magnoliopsida; order Ericales; family Ericaceae; genus Rhododendron; species Rhododendron simsii. The sequence goes on along the minus strand of WJXA01000026.1, from coordinate 34,191 downwards.
CCCTTCTGGTTCCCCTCGGGAGTTGAAAACAGAACGCAGCACAAAGGTGGTATACCTTTGGTGCAAAAGAGAAGAAGGATGGTGGTGAGCTTTGGTTGAAGATGGAGGCTATATAATCACTGATCAGTAGAGAAAGGGGGTGTAAAGCTTCTCTATCTCTCACTCTTACAATGGGAGAGCAAAAGCAAGAGAGAAGAGAGGGAGTGGACTTAGAGAGTAATGTGGTTAACCCCTTGCAAATAAATGCAAGGGGGGTATTTATGGTGGAGAGAGGGGCTGAAAACCAGGGCTAATCAGCTGGGTTTAGGGCTGGTTAGGGCTGGTTGGGGTTGAGTGAGGAGCCTCCCATGCATTAAATGCATGGGACTAGGTGTAGGAGAGAGTGAGGGACGGTCCAGCAGGAAATAATCATTTGGAGCACTGTTCCCTGTACTTTGGAGCCGCAAAAGTCTCGGTCGCGTGCTGTAAAAGCGGTGATTTGACTGGTCAGAACCTCCGTACGCCACCTATGACCTACCGTGCGCCAGGTCAAACTCAGTCAACGGTCGATGATCGACACGTGGCAAATACTTGGCGCACGCCAAGGAGGAGGTGGCGTAAGCAAGGTATGGTTTTGCTGAGGCTCATTTGGCTCGGGATTTGAGAGGTTTGAAGAGGCTTGAAACGGTTTGAAAGAAGAGGATCCAACGCTCAAAGCTCAAATCCTTCCATTGACTCTGAACTGTTCTCGACCGTTTATCATCATCGGGTCAACAAAGAAAGTAAAAGGACTAATCTGGACAGTCCAGAATGGGGTGTCTACAGTTTCAAAGTTGATTAAATTTGGATATTTGATTTATTTTAGTAACTTTGTGATTATTAAGTTAAATAAACGTTTTATCTATTCTTGTTCATTGGTGCATAATCTTTAATTTATTAATCCTATATTTCCTATAGTACAACTGCATGAATTGAATAACAATAATAATATGTCATGTAAGAAAAATGAGCCTTCTAAATTGAACCAAACGTATCTTTGGCACTTATGCCTTGGTCATATTAATCTGAATAGACTGGTCACGGATAGACCTTTAAGTTCATTGGAAGTTGAGGAACTTCTAGTCCGTGAATCCTATTTACAAGGTAAGATGACCAACACACTTTTTTATCAGTAAAAGATTACAGAGCCAAAAAGCCATTGAAATTAGTTCATTCTGATTTGTGTGGACCCATGAATGTCCAAGTAAGAGGTGATTTTGAGTATTTCATCACTTTGATTTATAATTACTCAATGTTTGGATACATTTATTTGATGCATTGTAAGTCTGAATGCTTTGAGAAATTCAGGGAGTATAGAGTCAAAACGGAGAAACGTCTGGGTAAATGTCTCAAAACACTGCGATCTGATCGTGGTGGCGAATACCCCTTGGGAGAGTTTAGGGACTACTTTTCAGCTGAAGGGATTACATCCTAGTTGTCAGCTACAGGTATGCCACAATAAAATGGTGTAGCAGAGAGAAGGATTAGAACTCTTATGGATATGGTCAGATCATTGATGAGTTATTCAGATTTAGCAATTTCGTTTTGGGGACATGCACTAGAAACAGCAGCGTACATTCTTAATTTGGTACCATCTAAGTCAGTACCATCTACACCCACAGAACTCTGGACTGGGCACAAACCTAGTCTGTGGCATGTTCGAGTTTGGGGTAGTCCAGCACATGTGCTGAATGGGAATGCAGATAAATTGAAATCGAGGACAGAAGTTTGATTATGTGTGGGGTACCCTAAAGGAACAAAAGGTGGACTGTTTTATAGTCCTACGGATAAGAAGGTCATTGTTAGGAGGGTTATTACCCACCCAATCGGTATACGTTCTTGGGAGAATCTTATGATATGATCCCTGAAGAACAACATGATGAACCCTGCAACTACAATGAGGAACTAGAAGGTAAAGATGTGGAACTTTGGCAAAAGGCTGTGAAATTTGCATCCACATAATGGAACCGGATGGATTCATAGCAAAGGGTCAAAAGCACATGTTGTGTAAGCTTAAGGAGTCTATTCATGGACTCAAGCAAGTATCTAGATCTTGGAACATCCGTTTTGATCAAGCAATCAAGTTTTTTTTTGGTTTTGATCAATGTTCGGATGAGTCATGTGTGTACAAGAAGCGCAACGAAAAAGTGGTGGTGTTCCCGGTACTATATGTAGATGATATTCTAGTAATTGAAAACGATATGGGAATGTTGTCTTCGGTAAAGGTGTGACTAACTAGCCAGTTCGATATGAAAGACTTAAGAGAAGCCGATCACATCCTTTGGATTAAGCTTATGTGAGATCACAAGTATAAGATGTTGGGCTTATCATAAGCTACTTATATCGATGAGATCCTTGCTCGTTTTAGCATGCAGGATTCCAAGAAAGGGTTCATCTATTTTTAGACATGGAATCAACCTATCCAAGGATCAGTGTCGTAAGACACCTAAGGAGATGGAGAAGATGAAGACAATTCCTTATGCCTTGGCAGTAGGAAGCCTCATATATGCTATGATGTGTACTAGACCTGATATTTGCTTTGCCATTGGCATAGTTAGTAGATTTCAGTCTAATCTAGGGCAAGAGCATTGGACTGCAGTGAAACATATACTCAAGTATCTGGAAAGAACTAGAGATCATATGTAAGTGTTCCAATCAGAGAGTTTGGTACCTTATGGTTACACAGACTCGGACTTTATGTCAGACAAGGATTCCAGAAAGTCTACCTCCGCATGTGTGTTTACCTTAGGAGGTGGAGCCATAAGTTGGAGGAGTATCAAGCAATCGTGCATTGATTGATTCCACCATGGAGGCCGAGTATATGGTAGCTTCTTAAGTAGCCCAAGAGGCCGTTTGGCTGTCACGCCCTCAATTTTCAACATAAATGAATAATTCATTTTAATAAAAGTTCCTCGCATATTATAAATAATACCCCAAAGAGTTTCCAATTGTTTAACTTTACAAGCAAGTCCCCAAAGATTAAAATTATACAACTTTGACACTACGACCCAAGTCAACTTAATTACAAGTACGAATCTGTTTAGAATATTAAAATCCTTTTAGTCAAAAGAAATTCAAAAATAATTAGTTAAAAACTCATCTTTACCAAAAGTAAATCAATTACAAAAGATGATTAAGTAACTAAAACAAGGTTAGCTCCCCAAAAGTCTTCATATCCGAGCACACGAATGCATGCAATCTATTGTTCGGCATTTTGTCCTGAAAAGAAAGATTAGGTTGAACTACAATAGCCAAATAGGAAAATCTTTACCAGTTTTATATGCACATATGATGAAGAGTGTGAGATAAGAGGGCAATGAGACAAGGTTCAAGCAGAAGATAACTATGGACTCATTGGTATATCGATAATCATTCCGTTTGTTTATTATAGGCCAACATCATATTTCATAAGACTCGAACACTTCCCCAATCGCAAACCGACTTGCTACCCCAAAATCCCAACCTTAGGTATTTCCACCCCATGCGTACCGTATACACTACGAGGATTACCATGTTACCACCTCATGCGTCATGGTGATCCCTAATGATTCGATTCACCGTATTACCACCACTTGCGTTACGGGATCCATCTAAGTCTCCATATTACCACCACTTGCTTTACGGGACTTCTTAATCCATCCCTCGACTCATTCACCTACCCTCGTACTTCACAAACCAACTAAGACTCTACCTTAATCACACGTTCACACGAAACATCATACGATGTTCTAACAATACTATTAATATGTCACAAACATAACCAAAAAGAATTAATTTATCAATAAGACATTTTTAACAAAAATTCTAATTAAGGAAATCCTTATTCGATTCTAGCTAACGGGAAGCAACGGGCCAAGGAATATATCGATCAATCGTAGGAAGTCAATTAGGCATGCTTGAGATAGCTTAGGAGGTGTCTAAAAGGGTTTAGAAGTGATCGGGGGTTAAAACAATGAAATTTGGAGCAAAACAGCAAAATCTGATTTTAGGCCTGTTTGTATCGATAATCGATACTAGCGATTCTAGTATCGATACAGATGGGCTTAAAAACACAACAGAGAATCCTGTATCGATACTAATCTGAACTGTATCGATACAATGCCAGTTCGAGCAGAATTTCTGCAGAATTTCAAGGATTCAACTACAACACCAACAACAACCAATATAGGCACGATTTCACCCCAAATCAACATATTGACATGTAAAAGAAGCAAAGAAATCCCTACCTCAAGCCAAAGATCGAAACCCAAAAGATTTGAACGAGCCCTAGCTCCGAGAACTCCAAAATTGGCCAAGATCTTTCCTCCAAGCTTCACCCACCATGATTCAAGTCCGAGGTTACGTAAAAGAAGTGAAATAGAGCTAGACCTTTAAGGTTTTTGGGTGATTGAGGGAGGTTTCAAGTGTGAGGGGTAGAGAGAGAGAGAGACGGTAGAGAGAGGAGAGGGAGTCGTGAGAGATGAGAGAGATATGGGTGGGTGTTGTGATCTCCTACACACATTCACCCCTATATATACCAACACATAAGCAAAATCACACAAGCACTCCCTCTGCTAGCCATTCCAACACTTTAAACCCCAAATCAAATATTCTCACACTTTTCTCATTATTCCTAATTTTCGACATTTATATGATCTTTAAATATTTACTGAAAATACAGGTCTCTACATTGGCTTCAAAACTTCTTGATGAATCTAGAAGTGATTCTTTTAGTGCAATTAGCTATTACATCTATTGTGACAACAGTGGTGGAATTGCTAACTCTAAGGAGCCATTAACTCATAAGAAGGAAAACAAGTCAAGTGTAAGTATCACCTGATTTGATATATCGTTCAGCGAGGTGATGTAGCTTTGTCCAAGATCGCATCAGTAAACAACCTAGCAAATCCTTTCATGTACGACTTACAGGCTAAGACTTTTGATATTCACGTAGAGGGAATGTGAGTGAGATGCATGGCAGCATGACTTTGAGTTTGAGTGGGAGTTTGTTAGCAGGTTATGTAAAAGTTATGATTTTATATGAGGGATTAATATTGTTGTGTATTAATTCGTTTTATACCTTTTTGATGATTTATGGGTAATGTTTGCATAATATTATTATATGTTGTACATGTGTGTCTTTTATTTTACAAAGTAGATGATCTAGTGCGTAAAGTTCGGCTTACACACAGAAGATCAGATCATCGGTTCTTGTGAAATATAAGATATGATTCACAGTATTAGATGAAATTGGACACATCATCGGTATGGCTATAGTATAATATTTAGTATGCCTATCTTGACTACAGGGAACGGTCTAGTTCTAACTTATTGTGTTAGTACACTTTATGTGTATTGAACGGGACCGCATTGAGGTAACTGTCTTTATACTAACTTTATAAGACAATTGGAATCTTATGGTTATTATAAATGCTTATGCTCTTAATCCAAAAATAATTATTAGAGGTGTATATTTAATATTGTTAGACTTTGATTCATTAAAGAGTGAGATTTTTATACGGTCAACAGTCTCGATGAGTTGGGTAGCAACATTATGTATATGACAATTATTAATTATTAATTATTAATTTTGATTATGTCAAACCCTGCAGGTGGATATTTGTGTCTGACATATTGAATAAGTTAAGCGGATAGTCTCAAGTTAAGATGTTGATTAAGTAAAAAATTGTTAGTAATTTATTTTAATTAACGGGTATCTGTAATCTTAACGTGTGGATATTAATAAATATTTAATATTATGGAGCTCGTAATATAATTGAGATAAGGGCGGAGTGCAATTATAATTCTGTAGTGGGGTGAATTATAATTAGTGAAATAAGAAATAGAATCTTGGTGGATTTAAGTTTTCTTATTTACACTGGGAGCCCAAACTTATTACTTTTGAGATCCCTATCGTAGCCCTATATATACATGTTATGCTCTCTAGGTCAGTTGGACGTTTTTCTATTATTCAGTAATTAGAGGCAGACTTAGAAAGAGCAAACGGATCATGAAAAAATCCACACTCGGTTCGTGTTCTAAACGTGCGGGGAATACGGTATAAGATTGTGAGGTACGGTCGAACAGTATTCGTGTCATACAGTAAGGTGTGTTGTAACAAGTTCAACCAGCGTTCGTGATACAAGAGTTTTGGTAAAACCTTAATTCCGCCTTGCAGAGTTTTTGCGATTGTATTGTCTAATCTGCACGCGTTATTACTAGGTTTAGGGAATCGTTTTCTAACAGTGCTAGCCTGTGTCACCGAATGGTTCTTCATTGTTTACAATGCGAAGTCTGCTCAAGGATACTGTGAAAAGTTGATTGGATGGGATCCCCCACTCGTCGAATCAGTTAAGGTTAACATGGATGGCGGAGTTGATCGTCATGTTTCTGTAGCTACGGGGGGCCTAATTAGATATCACACCGGAAATTTTCTAGCAGATTTTCAACCCCATAGTCGCTCATGCTCCACTCTGGCAGCAAAGTTATGGGGTGTGAGGGACGAATTTGTTGGGAAACCGAATCCCCAAGACCCAGTAATGACGCGTACAGATTAGACAATAAAAATTGTAAAACCCTATAAAGCAGAAATTTATGGGTTACTACCCTAACAACTCCCTTGCGACACGGAATTCATCTGCTGACATATTCGTATGCTTACTCAAGGGTGTCATCAATCCCTATCTTGTTATAGCATGTTGCGACCCAACTCGCGAGATTATTGACTTGCTATAAACCACCTCGAATATAACCTGCTCGATCGTACCTTAACTGATCAAAGTGTCTACCGTATTCTACTAAAATATTGTGCTACACACCGTTTAGAACACGAACCGAGTGTGGATAAATCTCATCAAAAAGGGATAAATATGAATAATAATTAAATATTAATCCATTGCATAAAAGCATAACTTTTAGTATAATTTTCTAACAAACTTCCACTACGAGTCAAAACCATGCTACCACGCATCTCACTTCCATTCCCTTTACATGACTATCACAAGACTTAGCTTGTAAGCTATTCGTAAAAGGATCTGCTAGGTTGTTTACCAATGCGATCTTGGACACAGTCATATCACCTCGCTAAACGATCTCTCGAAACAGGTGATACTTACGCTCGATGTGTTTTCCTTCTTATGAGTCAATGACCCCTTAGAGTTAGTAATTCCACTACTATTGTCATAATAGATGTAAAAACTAATTGCACTAAAGGAATCACTTCTAGATCCATCAAGAGGTTTCTGAGCCAAACGGCCTCTTTGGCTGCTTAAGAAGCTACCAAATACTTGGCCTCCATGGTGGAATCAATCAATGCACGATTGCTTGATGCTCCAACTTCTGGCTCCACCTCCTAAGGTAAACACATATCCAAAGGTAGACTTTCTGGAATCCCTATCTGACATAAAGTCTGAGTCTATGTACCCACAAGGTAACAGACTATTCGATTGGAACACCAACATATGATCTCTAGTTCTTTTCAGATACTTAAGTATATGTTTTACTGCAGTCCAATGCTCTTGCCCTAGATTAGATTGAAATCTACTAACTATTCCAACGGCAAAGCCAATATCAAGTCTAGTACACATCATAGCATACATGAGGCTTCCTACTGCCAAGGCATAAGAAACTGCCTTCATCTTCTCCATCTCCTTGGGTGTCTTATGACACTGATCCTTAGATAGGTTGATTCCATGTCTAAAAAGAGAGGAACCCTTTCTTGTAATCCTGCATGCTAAAACGAGCAAGGATCTCCTCGATATAAGTAGCTTATGATAATCCCAACATCCTATACTTGTGATCTCACATAAGCTTAATTCCAAGGATGTGACTGGCTTCTCTCAAGTCTTTCATATCGAACTAGCTAGATAGTCACATCTTTATCGAAGACAACATTCCCACATCGTTTCCGATTAGCAGAATATCATCTACATATAGTACAAGGAATACCACCACTTTTCCGTTGCGCTTTTTGTACACACATGACTCATCCGAACATTGATCAAAATCAAGGGAACGTGATTGCTTGATCAAAACGGATAATCCAAGATCTAGATGCTTACTTGAGTCAATGAATAGACTCCTCAAGTTTTCACAACATCTGCTCTTGACCCTTTGCTATAAATCCATCTGATTCCATTATGTGGATGCATTCATCCAAATTTTCATTAAAGAATGCAGATTTCACAGCCTTTTGTCAAAATTCTGCATCTTTATCTTCTAGTTTCTCATTGTAGTTGCAGGGTTCAGCATGTTGTTCTTCAGGGATCATATCATAAGATTCTCCCAAGAACGTATACCGATTGGAAAGGACAACAACCCTCCCACTACGATGAGATACCAGTGTGTCAACAATTCTTTTTTGCAGTGTAACCTCCTGTACTATTGGTGTTGAAGAAGCCTTTATCGGTTCTTCTTCTCTCAATTTCTTTAGAACAATCTTGCTTCTGGGTTTGTATTCTATTACATAGTCCTCTTCTAAGAACCAGGCATTAGAGCTAACAATGACCTTCTTATTCCTAGGACTATAAAACAGTCCACCTTTCGTTCCTTTAAGGTACCCCACAAACAAACAAACTTTTGTCCTTGATTCTAATTTATCTGTGTTCCCATTCAGCACTTGTGCTGGACTACCCCAAACCCGAACATGCTGCAGGCTAGATTTGCGCCCAGTCCACAGTTCTATGCGTGTAGATGGTACTGATTTAGATGGTACTGAATTAAGAATGTATGCTATTGTTTCTAGTGCATGTCCCCAAAACGAAATTGCTAAATCTGAATAACTCATCAATGATCTGACCATATCCATAAGAGTCATATTCCTTCTCTCTGCTACACCATTTTATTGTGGCATACCTGTAGCTGACAACTGGGATGTAATCCCTTTAGCTGACAAGTATTCCTTAAACTCTCCCAAGAGGTATTCGCCACCACGATCAGATCGAAGTGTCTTGAGACATTTACCTAGACGCTTCTCCGTTTCCGCCCTATACTCCCTGAATTTCTCAAAGCATTCGGACTTACGGCGCATCAAATCAATGTAGCCATACCTTGAGTAATTGTCAATAAAAGTGACAAAATACTCAAAAATACCTCTAGCTTGGACATTTATAGGCTCACACAAAACAAAGTGAACCAATTCCAACGGCTCTTTGGCTCTATATCCTTTTGCTGATAAAAAAGTCTTTTGGTCATCTTACCTTTTAAATAGGATTCACAGACTAGAAGTTTCTCAACTTCTAATGAACCTAACGGTCCATGCCTGACCAGTCTAAAAATTCCATTCAGATTAATATGACCAAGGCATAAGTGCCAAAGATACGTTTGGTTCAATTTAGAAGGTTTATTTCTCTTACATGACATATTATTAGTGTTATTCAATTTATGTAGTTGCACTGTAGGAAATATAGGATTAATAAAGTAGAGATTATCCACCAATGAACCAGAATAGACAAAATGTTTATTTAACTTAATAACCACAAAGTTACTAAAATAAACCAAATATCCATCTTTAATCAACTTAGAAACTGAAACCAAGTTTCTTCTAAGTGTGAGAATATAAAGACAATCTCTCAAAATTAAACTCCTATTATTACTTAAATTTAAAATAACATTTCCTACTACAACTGCTGCACTCTCGTAGCATTACCCATGTGTACATAAATCTCTCCGTCACCGAGTCTTCTGGTTTCTTGGAACCCATGCAACAAATTGCAAATATGATTAGTGGTTCCCATATCTACGCACCAGGTACTGGTAGATAACACCATTAAACATAATTCAATGACTAGTGAAAAGATTTATCTCGATTATTCACTTTATTGAGATAGAATAGACATTCATTCTTCCAGTATTCTTGCTGCTGGTAGTGAAAACATTTGCCCGCAGGCTTTTTCACTCTACCTTGAGGCGCATAAACTGCCTCCATAACCTTTTTTTTGAGACTTGTTCTGCTTCTTCTTGCCTTTCAGCTTAGAAGTAGAAACCTTCTCTGCCACTAACACTGATGGTGGTTTCTTCACAACCAAAAGACCCTGATCAGCTGCTTGGAGTTTCTTAAGAAGTTTCACCAAAGGTAAATACATTTTGTTCATATAATAGTTCAGACGAAATTATTTAAAACTCTCAGACTGCAGTGAGTTAAGAACCAAAACGATTTGGGTTTCTTCATCAATTTCAGCTCCAAGGATCTCTAGTTCATTAAGAAGTGCTAGCATCTTCAGAACATGATCCCTAATCGGGGTCCTTTCAACATGGGTGATACTCACTAATTTTTATAAAATTTTGCTTCCTGTTGTAGACACCCCAATCTGACTTCCCAATCGTTTTACTTCATTTTTCGGTTTCTTGTTTCCCCGATGATGAATCAAGTCGAAAACAGTCTTGAGAAAATGAAATGGTTTGAGCTTGGCGTGTGTGGAACCCATCCTTAGCCCTGAAACCCTTAAATCCAAACCTAAACCGCAGGTTTGACCATCGCGCGACCATCTGGGTCTCTCACGTGATAATTTACTTGCCAAGTGGTGGTCAAAGTCAAAGTTTTGACTGTTGACCGTCGCGGGGCTAGTTGAACACTCGAGCGATGGAGTCATACCCTCGCGCGATGGTCAACACCTGTCACTTCCACCTTTTGCCAGCTGGATTTTGTGATGATCAGGGGTCTACAGACCTGTGTAACCCCGTTTCGTCGACTGAATAACGTTCTGCGAGGCTGCCCTTGCACCACCTCTCCCCCACTCTCCCATCAACTTTTGCACCCTACTTCTCCACCAAGTAACTGCGACTACCCTTGTTGGCTGGTTGCATTGCCTTGTTTAGCCACCACTCTTCCTGTAAATGACCCCCATGGTTCATCTTCCAAAGGGTTACCAAAAATTTCCAAAAGAGAAGAAAGAGATACAAGCCTAAGCACTTCTTCCACTCAAATCACTCCCACATACTCATTTTCCAAGCCATACCACCTTATTCAAGCCGTTCTCAAGACACTCAAGCAAAGGTATAATCCTTACTATTTACTGTTTTGATCCCTGAGGGGGCCTGATAAGGCCAAGGCTGGTAATCAATACCAGTCCTGGTCCTAAAGTCAGCAAGGTTACAAGTTACTGCGGACAAGCACTCCCACGCGCAAGACACGCACTCCATCGCGCGACGATTCTAGTCAGCACGATATGGTTCTCGTGGGGATGATATCCTTGTCCTTATTCATTTACACAATTTTATGTCTTCCCGTAAAGAATATTTAGTATATCTCACTGTTATGCATATTAAAAATCTGTAGGTTAGTTTAGTTTACTTATCTGTTTACTTTGGAATGCCCCTGGGTTACTTCTGAATATGTCTCAAAACTCAGGCATGCAAAGCAATTCCTGGAAGTCCAGTAAGAATACTCGCGCGATGATCTGACTCCATCGCGCGATGGTCAATCTGTTTCCAGTGGTTGCCCTTGCATAGGTAGTCAGGCTCTTGGCCTCTGTTTTAATACCCTCACTATTTAAGTGTTGCATCTCATTCCTGTTGATTTTGATTGTAATAATTATTTACTTTCAGTACATATAAACTGCTTGGTTTGACGCTGGGTGTGCACTGGTCCTTCCAGAACCCAGAAGGGGATAAAATTCAACCTGTTAGAGGATACCAACTCTCGTGCGATTGTTTGAGTATGTCGCGCGATGGTGTATTTGCATGCACGAAAGTCCATGCATGCAAACTAGCCATTGTTCGTGCCAAACTCACATAAACGCACTGTTTTGGCATCTGATCTCAGTGTTAGATATTATCTCGTTTATTTTCATTCGCTCTTGCATCCATACTATTATCTATCATATCCTGCAAGCTGTTACAGTTTTAATCCCCGATTAACTGTTTCCCCGCCATAATTGGCTAAAAAATTGATTAATCAACTGGAATCGCAAACAAACATTTTTCGCAAATGCCTAAGTAGAGACCGATCTCTGGATTGGGCGAGAAGGGTGCCATAAAACTCTTCACCTCTCGTAACACCCAGATATGGTTATGACGGACTGATTCCTTAACTTTTTCAAATCAAACAGCGCGGCAGGTGCTGTGAAATACGGTTCCTTGGGTGTCGGACCTTAAAACCCAAGTGGAGACTCTGTATTTTCTTTGCGAGCTCTTGTCGTCCAGCTAAAAGCGCTCCCGCAAATCGACACTTTCTTTAGGGAAGGGAACGGAATCATTTCCCTGAGAAGAGGGCACGCATGCCCACAGTGGTGACTTTGCTGGGGATCAAACCAATATTAATCCATACTTAGAGTTTAAAATATTTTCTGGAACAAATCTTTAAAAGTCTGTCAAAACGGTGAGCTTCGCGCTGCCGAAGGTTGGGATGGTGATTTAACAGGACCCTGTGTCCGACCACCCTAAATCTGACTTTTCCATTTGTTAAAATTTGTTTTCTCCTCTAAAAATGGACCAAATAAAGTGAGCCAAATTTGAAACGGCATTTGCGAATTTGCGATTCTATTCCATTAAATCAACTTTTTAGCATCCTCATTTGCATCGATGTGAGATAAACCTCGTTGGATCGTTTTGGCAATCCGGCACGGTTTACCGGAGCTCGGGGACCCCGAATGACCAACAACCTTCGACGATGATGAGTCATTCTACCGTTCGACTATTGCTCTGTGATTAAGCGGGCAGCGGGAGGTATATCTTGGCTATAGTCCGAGGAACCCGTTACAAGCCAAAACCAGCCTTTGCATATACAAAGCACTAGAACCCTCCGAACTAGGACAGGTACCTACAGGGTAAGATTTATTTCCATCTAACCCCCATATACTGTCTACGTGTTACTACTTTCCCTATCGCATGCACTGTACATACATGCCGTTTTGCGTAGAAGCATGTTTAGGGCGGCTCCTAGGTTGTCTCAAATTCAAGTCTGTCTTATGCTTATTAAGACATTGTCATGACCCGATGAGGAGTCATGCATCTTGATGGTGCATGTTGTCAATTTTTCAAAAATCCTTATATCGATTAGGCTTTTGGAAATGCACACTTTCTAAGTCTTTTTCTAATACCCGATCGAGGTTTCAAACAGAAAACGAAGAACAACGGAGAGAATGCCGTGATGCTTATGCCGCCTTGGTTATCATGCGAAGCATGTACACCATTTAGGCTATGGCGGTGTGCCGCCTACGCCGCCTCGGTTTCGGTATTACATCATCTACACCGAGTTGTTCCAAGTTCAAAGTTGAAACTTCGGGAACGGAATAGTCAAAGCCTTAGACTGTTTAACATCTCTTGGTGTTAGTTGATTTAGGTAAGGATACACCCTCGAAAAGATTTCTGAGGATCACTGGCAGCGCCCGAACACCATAAGACAGACTTGTCTTCTAGCCTTAGCGTCTAAGGGCGACACTGACGACGATAACTGTGCTTTCGCTTTAGTCTTTTATTTTAGATTAAAGTTGCTGCATAGCCCTTGTTGAGCCTTTTCTTACTTTCTGCAAACAAAGTTCTGAATCATTGCACCGCCAAGGAAAGTATCGAGGCAGAAAGCCAAAACCACTTAGGAACGTCTGCATCGGAATCCGGTTCAAAGGCTAGTCAAATCACAAGCCCAGTCAGTCACCACGGAAGACTCTCCGCGTTCTCTGCTCGCCACTCTACAGTCAGCTTCGTCTCCTATCTTTGAGGAAACAGAATCTCCGGAATAACCTACTCCCTCCTCTGCATCAAGCACCTCGAGACCACCAGTCATGGCAGATCAACCGCAACCGCTCTCTTTGGAAACCATCCTCATGAACATCCAGACTAGTATCACTGCTATACAGCAGAGGGCCGCTCAGATAGACGCCAACATGACCCGCTTGAATGACCTCTTAACACTCGTCTTCCTCCAGCTGTTCAAGTGGAGAGCGAGGCCGAAGAGGATGTGCATGAACAGCCCGTCATGGTCGAAGATCCAGACCACCCGGGACATTTAATAACTTTGCTCAATCCCAGGAGAGCTCGGACCTCTTCTTCGAATCCAAACACTACCGTTGCTAGGACTGCTCAGAACCCTAACATGACTGCTCTTGTCGCCAAAATGGCTAAGCTGGAAGAATCCGTTTCAAAGTCCGAGAAGATCAGCGCTGAAGGGATCGACTTGGATCGTCTCTGCCTCTATCCTAATGCCAAACTCCCCGACAAATTCAAAATGCCTGATATGGCCAAGTTTGATGGCAGTGGCGATCCTAAGACCCATCTCTATGGTTACCATGCTGCCATGAAGCTCCTATCAGTAGAGCCCGAAGCCATGTCTCAGCTGTTTCCTCAAACCCTCTTGGGCCCTACTTTCCACTAGTTTCTATCACTCGACATCGCCAAGCGAAGGACTTGGAAGGACATCGAGACTGCGTTTATTTCGCAGTACAGTTATAATTCCCAGCTCAAGGTGACTACTCGAGAATTGGAGTCCACCAAGATGGAAGCTAGGGAATCCTTCGCGGATTTCGTCAAAAGGTGGAGGGCCAAGGCTGCTCAAATGACGGAACGCTCGAGCAAGAGGGATCAACTTCGTATCATCTCCCGCAACCTCCAGCCTGATTATGCTAGACACTTGGTCTTTGTTCAAGCATCCTCCAATTTCGACACCTTCTTCGAGTCTGGCCTGGCGATCGAGGATGCACTGCAGAGTGGGATTTTGTCGAAAGGGGAATCTCCGAATCCGCCAAAGTCAAAGCCCCATGCATACTCTGGAAACACCAATGCACTATTTGGGGGAGGGACTTACTCCAACACCGCGACCAGTGGTACCAATGCCTCTTCTTCCAATACTATCAACCACATTGCCGATGTCAATCAAGTGCAGACCCCGCAGAATAATCGGCCTCGCAATCAGCCTCGCAGCTTCTCCGCATTTGAGGCTCCATTGTCCTCTGTTATGGAGAAGTTGGTCCAGTTAGGGCATCTGAAGCCTCTCGACCCAACTCCTCTGCCTAAGAACCCTTCACCCAACTTCAAGGCCAACCTCTATTGTGCTTACCACCAGGGGGCTGGTCATCTTACGGATTCCTGCTTTCGTCTCCGTCATGCGATTCAGGATCTCATAGACGAAGGAACCCTTCACGCTCCTCCTCTGTCAACTCAAAAACCAAATATCCTTTTCAACTCCATGCCAAAGCACAACACCGCCTCACGCTTCAACCAAATATCCCTCAGCTCCACTGATATTAACCCTAACTCCACTATATTCAACCCTACCGACTACATAACCCCAACGGATCAACCTAGGCCGGTCGTGCCTATACCCTCTCAACCCGAAGCTGAGATCTCCTATATCCACTCCGAGGAAGGACAGTCGTCCAATTCCAATGCGCCCTCCGTACATCTACAGAATGGAGCGTTTGTGTTCAACGCTTCTATCAGCGACCTGTTCCACTAGTCCATCCCTTCTGTGCAGCTCAACTCTACCTCTTCCCTGGACAGCCCATATTTCAATGTGACGGATCCAAACCCCTCTCCAAGTCTGATGAGTCATTTCAGATATGCCATTCCCCCTCTACCAGAGCAACAGATTAACATGCAAGCCGTAGGGTGGGCCATAGCTGATAATGATGACTATGCTACCCCCATAATCAATGAATGGACAGAGCTGGAATTAGATGGTTTCCCGCAGAATCCCGAATACGTCCCTTTTGACCATGCTTGGTATGATGCTTGGATGGCCAATTATGAAGCAGCCATGCTTGATTCTTTGGATGGGTTCTCGTTGGACATGCTATTTCAACAGCCTCAACCTGTTCTGCCTGAGGAGGAGTACTATTGAGATCCCAAGCCTGCTTGGCAATTTCCGTTGGGATTTGACCCTAATTCTCTCCAAGGTTACGCGCTGCCCAATCATGAAATTCAGTTTCTGGAGGATGATCTTATCCAAGATGAGACTCGTGTCTTAGGGGAATGCTTCCTCCCTTCTACTCTCGACAGGTTAGCCGACTCGGTGGTAGATGTCGAATATGATCCCACGTTTTATATCATCAACGAAGAACTCCTGCGCCCTATAGTACCTTTTTCGCCTGAAGAAGACTGCAGCATCATGGTTACAGACCTTGTACCGCCAGCCGATCTTTGGGACGTTGATGATGTAGTCAATATCCAAGTTGGATCTGAGGTTTGGACTGTCAATCGCTCTTTCGCTGATGGAGGGCTTTGGGACGTCCCTTTTGTTGCTAATACGGAGCCTGTCCGGGAGACTGTAGCCGTTGGGGATCCAGACTTCTGGGAATCCCTGTTGTTGAAAGATTTGGCCGAAGACCTAGGTTTGGCCATGGAAGTGCCTATAGCCCCTCCAGCCTCTGAAAAAGGGAAGCGCAAATTGGGGGAAGTCCCTGCCGATCTTTAGGATGATAGTCAAGACCCTCAGGTGGTGCCCTCTTTAAAGAACGTTCTTAACGTTACAAGGAGTGGATGGATTTTTCAGCCTACTAATCTGCAAGCTGGGAGTTCGTCCAATTCCGCTTTCTCAAGGTCTGCACCATTTGAGGTACCTGTTGGCTCCCCGAATGATGACATGATTCAAAGACAACTAGAGCCAATTCCCGCTGCCATATCGCTATGCGGACTAATCTGTTCCTCCTATGAGCATCGTCAGAAGTTTTGCCACACTCTCTCTTGTCTTGATGTTCAACCAGATGTCACGCCCGAAGCAATGATATCTCTTATCCTCCCACCTACTTCTAAGCACACCGTGATCTTCACTGACAAGGATCTACCAATTGCAGGAGTTGACCACAATCGCCCCTTGTATATCACTATTAAATGACGAGGACTCTGGGTTCCGACTGTTCTCATCGATAATGGTTCGACGATCAATGTTTGCCCTTTAAGGGTGGCTTACCGTTTGGGACTAACTAAAAGGGACTTTGCACCTTCCAACATGGCTGTTAAAGCATACGAAAGCACTCGTCGTGTGGTCGAAGGCACCCTTATGCTCAAACTTGATGCAGAAGGATTCAAGATGGATGTCGAATTCCATGTGGTTGACATCCCAGCCACCTTCAATCTCTTGTTAGGAAGGTCGTGGCTCCACAGATCTGACATCATGGCTATACCGTCTACTCTTCATCAGAAGGTTATGCTGGGACTTCCTACTGGGACTTTGACTATCTGCGGGGACTCGGGCATTCGCCCACTTAAG
Organism: Rhododendron simsii; assembly: GCA_014282245.1. Taxonomy (NCBI): domain Eukaryota; kingdom Viridiplantae; phylum Streptophyta; class Magnoliopsida; order Ericales; family Ericaceae; genus Rhododendron; species Rhododendron simsii. Next base: position 17,054 of record WJXA01000026.1, on the reverse strand, counting down.
GAGGATGGCACACCTGTTCTGGGGATCACACACGACGATGGAGATGTCGACCTTGGGGGTTTCTCTTTTGACACTTCTAGCTTGGTTTTGGCTATCAACGGGGACTTCATCATAAGCTTTGTCGCTTTGGACATTATGAGGAGGATGTCCTATCTGCCTGGTCTCGGTTTAGGGATTCACCACTAAGGGATCCTAGAGTTCCCTACCTTTCCTTCCTGCAAGGGCCGCTTTGGTTTGGGGTACTCTTGTAACGCCCCTAATTTTAGGTTCGTTAAAGGGATATTTTATTACAGAAATAACGAGAGTCATTGCTCATTATTACATCATAACTCCCGTAGGAGTATTTTAAACACAAAATAGGGACAAATAGGGAACTAGGGTTCCTAGCTAGCTGCTGCTCTTGTTCCTCGATCCTAGCGAGTTCTTCGGCTCCACGCCTCCAAAGTGAAGAGTTTGCCCTGTTCATCTATCAGATCTGACATATTATACCGGCGTCGCCACCAGAGGCGGAGGGAGCAAGGGACAAGGGGGGCGGCCGACCCCGCTGCCTCCCAAATTTTGTTAGAGATTGGTATAATTTTTACCCAATTTTTACTCATTTGACCCCCTTTAAAATTCATTTTCGCCCCAACCCATATATAAGGGTTTCGTACTTAGGAAAAAGAGGAGTCAAAATAGAATTTCTACCCACAAAAATTCTCAAAACGTCGTTCTTGTACTCTGAATCATACATAGTTCAATTTTCGACCCCACTGGACGAAAATCCTGGCTCCGCCCTTGGTCGCCACCCATATAATATGCCAGGGTCACCACAAGGTAACACCATGAGCTACAAGGCTCAATAGTAAATCCTTACGCACCTATCTTAACTTACAATCAATAGATTATCATAAAGCATCGATTTCCACATGATACGTGTAAGAACAGCTACAAAAGACAGTAATAATAACATATCCACAATCGTTACATAACTATTGTTGGTGTTCAAAATTTTCCAAGTTCCTCCTACGCATCTCGTCGTAGACCGTGTCTCCATTTTCGTAAACAAGTCACTTTTCCAAAATCTTTCGTTTAACGCACTCAACCTCGGTTCCGCCGCGTTGGGTTCCCGAGTATCCTCACAATGGTTCCGCCGCGCCGGGTTCCCATTGGCACACACTTGGCTCCTCTCCACGGATAACCATGCTACTCACCTAACCTTGGTTCCGCCGTGCCGGTCTCCCAAGTATCCTCACAATGGTTCCGCCGCGCCGGGTTTCCATTGGCACACACACATTCACACAACTCACATAATACCCTTAAAATGGTCATTATGTAGTTTCTAAAATATCTTTTTCCTCAGAAAACAAATTTCTCTTGTTAAACCACACCCTAGGTGCCATGTTTCTACTTTCTCGATTTTCGTGTCCCGTTCTCATGCAAGACTTCGCGGTGTAGACTTTACATACAAACATGCATTTCATAAGACTATTCCAACAAGATTATCCAACTCTAAGCTACATAGCATGCTTGAAACATCTTGAAATAAACCATGCATTTCCAACATTTAATAAAAGATAAACTTATCTACTTTTGAAAGTACTGATCAAAGTTGCTACTAGATAACATTCTATTCTTTAACATGTGATTTACAACAATACTAGAGTTAGAGGGCAAGATTAAACTACCGTTCTTCTAGGCGGTGGTCGGCTACGAAGAGTCGGTCGTCGGTTTTGAGTTTCAGCGGTGTAATGGCTCCGGTTTGCTTCGCAAGGAAAAGAGATGTTCTTTCTTTTCCTAGAAACAACTTTACTAACTAATGTGGACTACTTTAAAGATCTATGAGTGGTTTTGGAAGTGGTTTGGTGGTTTTGCTCAAGAACTCAAGAACAAGAAGAATTCTTGAACTTTAGAACTAAGAACTCTTGAAATTTCTAGAGAGAAGGAAGAGCAATGGTTGAAGGTGTGAGTTTGAAGCTTGGAGTGGCCTTCTATTTATAAGCAAAGCTCTCCCCCTCCCTCTCTTGGCCAGCCCCAATCTCTCTCTCTCTCTCTCTACATCTCAATTTTTTTATTCCATAAAATCATGTTCACATGGAAGATTAAGGTCAAGATCCTAGGTTTGCATGGCTAGGGTTAGTACTTAGATTTGATTCTAGGAAGGTTTTGTAGTAGAGAAGAGGTTTGTACAAGATTCTAGGGTTAAACAAAACAGTTTGAAACTGTTTTGAGCGATTTCAGAACGTCCCCGTCGATTAAATGGAAGAAGACAGCCATGGGCTGGGTTTGGGCTCTTTCCAGATCCAAGCCCTAACGTAGCTCCCTTGCGCGACGAAGTGACTCCGTCGCGCGATGGTCCAACTGGGCCTTGAGCCCAATCCAGTCTCTGGACGAGCCGGGTCATGTCTCGAAGGGCTGGAGTCCGTCTTTATGACACCGCAACGGTTTTTAATGGATTTCATAGCCGGAACACCTCTTTTCCCCAAATAGCAGTCCGCCTGCGCACATTCCAAATTCAAATCAGCGACGATCCATCCGTCCAAATTCAAATCAGCGACGATCCATCTGTCCAAATTCAAATCAATGACGATCCATCTGTCCAATATCAAATCAGCGATGATCCATCCGTCCAATATCAAATCAACGACGATCCATCCGTCCAAATTCAAATCAGCGACGATCCATCCGTCCAATATCAAATCAGCGACGATCCATCCGTCCAATATCAAATCAACGATGATCCATCCGTCCAATATCAAATCAGCGACGATCCATCCTTCCAAATTCAAATTAGTGACGATCCATCCGTCCAATATCAAATCAGCGACGATCCATCCGCCCAATATCAAATCAGCGACTATCCATCTGTCCAAATTCAAATCAGCGACGATCCATCCGTCCAATATCAAATTAGCGATGATCCATCCGTCCAAATTCAAATCAGCGATGATCCATTCGTCCAAATTCAAATCGGCGATCGACCAATCCTCCGATCCCTTTGGTGCATGGTATTTGTATATACTTGCTTGCACTTATTCTTTAAATCGACTTTTGGGTGAATTAGATGGGTGTCTAGAAATCTTTGACGTTACCCGTACCAGCCAATGGTGCTCCGCGTGCCGTCAAAGAGGGACTACTGTAGACACCCCAATCTGACTTCCCGATCGTTTTACTTCATTTTTCGGTTTCTTGTTTCCCCGATGATGAATCAGGTCGAAAACAGTCTTGAGAAGATGAAATGGTTTGAGCTTGGTGTGTGTGGCACCCATCCTTAGCCCTGAAACCCTTGAATCCAAACCTCGACCTCAGGTTTGACCATCGCGCGACCCACTGGGTCTCTCGCGCGATGATTTACTTGCCAAGTGGTGGTCAAAGTCAAAGTTTTGACTGTTGACCATCGCGGGGCTAGTTGAACACTCGCGCGATGGAGTCACACCCTCGCGCGATGGTCAACACCTGTCACTTCCACCTTTTTCTAGCAGGATTTTGTGATGATCAGGGGTCTACAGACCTGTGTAACCCCGTTTCGTCGACTGAACAGCGTTCTGCGAGGCCACCCTTGCACCACCTCTCCCCCACTCTCCCATCAACTTTTGCACCCTACTTCTCCACCAAGTAATTGCATCCAGCCTTGTTGGCTGGTTGTATTACCTAGTTTAACCAACCAACAAAGCCCCCATTCTTCCTATAAGTACCCCCAAGGGTTCCTTTTCCAAAGGGTTACCAAAAATTTCCAAAGAGAAGAAAGAGATATAAGCCTAAGCACTTCTTCCACTCAAATCACTCCCACATACTCATTTTCCAAGCCATACCACCTTATTCAAGCCATTCTCAAGACACTCAAGCAAAGGTATAATCCTTACTGTTTACTGTTTTGATCCCTGAGGGGGGCTGACAGGGCCAAGGCTGGTAATCAATACCAGTCCTAGTCCTAAAGCCAGCAAAGTTACAAGTTACTGTGGAGAAGCACTCCCACGCGCGAGACACCCACTTCATCGCGCGACTGTTCTAGTCAGCACGATATGGTTCTCGTGGGGATGGGATCCTTGTCCTTATTCATTTACATGATTTTATGCTTTCCTGTGAAGAATATTTAGAATGTTTCACTGTTATGCATATTAAAATCTGTAGGTTAGCTTAGCTTACTTATTTGCTTGCTTTGGAATGCCCCTGGATTGCTTCTGAATATGTCTCAGAGCTCAGGCATGTAAAGCAATTCCTGGAAGTCCAGTCAGAACAATCGCGCGATGATCTGACTCCATCACGCGATGGTCAGTCTGTTGTGGGCAATGTGATTTGCCCCGATCTTTCCCTCCTCCGGGGAAGGGATTCCGTTCCCCACCCTTTTGAGAAAGGATAGATGCTACCGGTTCGCGGGAGCGCTTTTTGAAGCTGGACGACAAGCGCTCGTGAAAATACAGAGTCGTCACTTGGGTTTGAAGGTCTGACACCCAAGGAACCGTATTTCGAAGCACCTGCCGCGCTTTTTGATTTGAAAAAGTTTAAGGAACCAGTCCGTCATAACCATATCTGGGTTCGGGAGCCAGGTTACGAGAGGGGAAGGGTTTTATGGCACCCCTCTCGCCCAAACCGGAGATCGGTCTCTACTTAGGCATTTGCGAAAAGATGTTTGCTTGCGATTCTGTTTGATTAATCAGTTTTTAGCCAATTAGGGCGGGGAAACAGTTTAATGGGGATTAAAGCTGTAACAACTTGCAGGATGAGAAGGATAGCATGGATGAAAAGAACAAATGAGATAATACTGAACACTGATTTCAAGATGCCAAAACAGTGCATGGGTATGAGTTTATCGCAAACAGCGACCAACTTGCATGCACAGAATGGGAACATGCAAGTCACACCATCGCGCGACATACTCATACCCTCGCGCGAGTATCAACATCCTTCCTACAGGTTTAATTTTATCTCCTTCTGGGCTCTGGAAGGACCAGTGCACACCCAGGATCAAACCAAGCAGTTCAATATGTGCTGGAAGTAAATAATTATTACAATCTGGCCGAATAAGAATAAAATACAACCCTTAAACAGTGAGGGTGATAAAATCAGAGACCAAAGGCCTAGCTGCCCATGCAAGGGCAATCACTGGGAATGCCTAAACCATCGCGCGATGGAGTCACATCATCGCGCGACTGTTTTGACTGGACATCCAGGAATTGCTTTGCATGCCTGGGCTCTGAGACATATTCAGAAGCTACCCAGGGGCATTCCAACATGAACAAGGAAAGCAAACTAAACTAAACTACTGATTTTAACATGCAAGACAGTGAGATGTATCAAATATGGTTAAGCAGGAAAATATGAAATCATATACATCGAGCAGAACAAGAGACCCATCCCCACGAGAACCATATCACACGAGCTAGAAGCATCGCGCGATTGTATGGGTTCATCGCGCGTGGGTACCCCATTCGCAATAACTTGTAAATTTGCTGGCTTTGGGGTCAGAAGCTGATATTGATTACCAGTCCTGACCCTGTCAGCCCCCCTCAGGGATCAAAACAGTAAAGGGTGAACATTATACCTTTGCTTGAATGATTTGAATAGGGTTTGAGTGAGGTGGTATGCCTTTGACAAAGGAGAAAGTGGTAGTAGCTTTGATTGAGAGAGAAGATCAAGGTTGTAATTCTTGTTCTTCTTTTTGGGATTTTTTTGGTAACCCTTTGAAAGAGAACAAAGGGGGGGGGGGTTTATAGAAAGAGGGAGTGTTTGTTGGTGGTGATACAAGGCCATGCAGCCAGCCAACAATGCTGGCAGCACTCACTTGGTAGAGAAGTGGGGTGCCAAGTTGATGGGAGAGTGGGGGTTTAGGTGGTGCAAGGATGGCCGAGCAAACGCCGTTCAGTTGATGGAACGGGGTCACATGGACCTGCAGACGCCTCATCATCATAAAATCCAGCTGGATACGACAGGTGTCGATCATCGCGCGATGGAGTGATACCGTCGCGCGAGGGTTCTAACTTCCCCGCGACGGTCAATCAGTCAAAGTTTGACTTTGACCACCACCTGGCAAGCAGAGCATCGCGCGAGTGTCTCAGAAAGTCGCGCGAAAGTCAAACCCTTAGTCAAAGCTGGGTTCAATGGTTCTGGGGTTAAGGGATGGGTTCCACACACACCAAACTCAAACCATTTCAATCAATACTGTTCACGACCTAATTCATCATCGGGGGAACAAGGAACTGAAAAGAAACAAATTGAAAAGAGATAAAATGACTGGGGGAATCAAATTGGGGTGTCTACAGTAGTCCCTCTTTGACGGCACGCGGAGCACCATTAGTCGGTACGGGTAACGTCAAAAATTTCTAGACACCCATCTAATTCACCCAAAGGCCAATTAATTGAAAAGTGCAAGACAATATGTACAAATACCATGCACCAAGAGATTGGACGGTTAGATCGTCGCTGATTGGAATTTGGACGGTTAGATCGTCGCTGATTGGAATTTGGACGGTTAGATCGTCGCTGATTGGAATTTGGACGGTTAGATCGTCGCTGATTGGAATTTGGACGGTTGGATCGTCGCTGATTGGAATTTGGACGGTTAGATTGTCGCTGATTGGAAATCGGACGGTTGGATCGTCGCTGATTGGAATTTGGACGGTTAGATTGTCGCTGATTGGAAATCGGACGGTTGGATCGTCGCTGATTGGAATTTGGACGTGCGTGGGCGGACCACTGCTGGGGATATAAAGCACTTTTGATCACGGACATCTTGCAGAGATCCGGAATCACTTGCAATCTCTAAGAAAAGCTTGTGGGCCACAAAAAAAAAATGATGGGCCGAGCCAGAGGTCAAATATGGTCAACGGCCCAGCTCAACCGTCGCGCGAGAGAGTCATACCATCGCGCGATTGTTTTAAGTAAGGGCCTGAATCTGAAACGAGCCCAGACCTGGCCCACGCCTGTTGGGTTCCCTTTTGATCGACGGGGACGTCCTGAAACCGCTCACAGCAGTTTCAAAACTCCCCTAACTCTTCCTTCTCTCAAACTCTCTCAAAAATCCATTGAAACCCTTGATTTCTTGCCAAAATCAAAGAACCCACACGCATACACTCACCCATGGCAGACCACGGCAACGGGGGCAGCGGAGGAGAGGTTGTTGATCGTCCGGGGGACGAGGGAGGACCAATGGAGGTTGGGACCGGGGATCAGAGGCCGGCGGAGGCCGTTCTAGGCATGGGTGCAGCGGCGGCAGGCGGCGGCGATGGCAGATGAGGCCATGCACAGGCGGTTGGGGATGACGGCAATCATCGCGCGACGGAGTCAGATCGTCGCGCGACGGAGGTGGTCGGGGCAGTGCGATCAGAGATCGAACAAATGGACCCAAGCACGGCGGTGAGCGGGTCTGTAGTAGCCGGTGGTAGTTCTGGCGGCACGGGTAGTGGAGATGCCCTTGGTGGCGGTGCCGAGCCGAGTGAGGCGCCGTCGAGGGATTCGGCGAAAGGCAAGGATGTGGCGTCCGAGAGCGAGCGAGCCACGGAGGTTCCATTCGCATATAGTGAAGAGGATATGCTTTTCCGTCCAGCGGCGACATCATCGGGTCACAGGCCGATCACAAAGCAGGATGTCGCCGAGCTCTTGAGTGAGGCGCAGCTTGCGCGGCTTTTGGAGGATAATCCCGAGATAGGGATTGCAGTCTTAGAGGCCCGGGAGGAGAGAGAGCGGGAGATTGCCGCTTCTGAGGCCACGGCGAGGGCCGAGAGAGAGAGGGCTGCAGAGGAGGAGCTTTTGAGGGATGCTGAGGCCGAGGCGAGAGTTGGCGCCAGGGTGGGGGGTCCCAGGGTGACAGCAGTGTCGGAGGCGGAGAGTTTGACTCGAGCTCCGTTTTCGGCAGAGGGATACAGGGCACCGGTACCACACTTGTTTGTGCCGTCGGGTTTCACGGCATACCAACCACGGCAGGCGGAGTATGACCCTGAGTTGGTCTTGAGAGACCCTGATACTCACATTTCACGCAGCTGGTCTGAGGTACTTTCTGATAGATGCTCATTCCTTTATTAGATACGATTCAAATACAATGCATGCGCCCAAACATTCTTAAAAGTTGGTAGAGTAATAGCAAACCTTTGAGATAGAACTTGAACAGCGATACCATAGCTCCATGTTTGAACATCGTGCATGAGATATAATAACTTGAACCAACCATCTGTAGTTAGGCTGCATTGATTACTTAGAACTTGAAAATGAAAGCTTTGTATGCTGACATGTCTTTTTGTCGTTTGTATCTAATGTAGGAGAGGGCGCGGCCTAGAGATATCCGCGGCTTTGGGAGTGCATGCAGTTCCTTAGCGCTGTATCAGAGTTTGCCAGAGAGGGTGAGGCAGTTGGTGGACGAGGCGGGCTTTAGAGAGTTCATTGAGACACTCACTCCGGCGAGGAATGACCATGCCGTCTTGGTTGCACTTGCAGAGAGGTGGAGGGACACTACAAACACCTTCCACCTACCGGTTGGGGAGATGACGGTGACGCCCACTGACTTTGCGGCGATCACAGGCCTGAGAGTTGGAGGAGAGCCCATTCCGTTTGACTCGGGCATTGAGCAGGACGAGGCAGCCTTGGAGTGGTTTCTGGGCGAGGTGCCCAAGATCGAGGAGGGGATGGCGAGGTACGGGCAATTCACCCGATATCTCAAAAAGGAGGTGACAACTGAGCAGGAGGCGGAGCAGATGGCCCGGGCGTACTTGTTGTACCTTTTCGGTGCTACCCTGTATCCAAACAGGCGTAGCAAGGTTCACTTGTCCTACCTGCCAGCGCTGAGGGATTTGAGGACGGCCTCGCGTTTTGACTGGGGTGGAGCAGCACTAGGCGCGGCCTATGGCTTCTTTGGGGACTCGTCGAGGACGGAGGTGAGCACTACAGGGTACTGGCGGATCTGGGAGGTATGATGCACACTTTATAATTCGCACTTGCATTCATTTTGATAGCATAATTTGTTCAATAGCATCCTTGCATGTATTATTGAGTTTTGATCCATTGACAATTCTGTAGCTCTGGGCTTATGAGGTGTTGAACATGTGCCGTCCGGTGACGAAGAGCTTAGACTTGGGGATTCTCCCGCGCGCACATATATGGAGCAAGAAGAACATGGGGGAGAAGAGAGGTAGAGGCGACCTGAACGGCTTCCGGATATATTTTGACGAGCTTCGCCCCTCACAGGTATAACATTATGCTTCTTAGAAATAATAAAGTGCATGCCCTTTTTATTGCTTCAATGCTGTCGCTGACCGATACTTGCATTGTCTGCCTTTACAGGTTGAGTGGGATCCTTGGAGAGTGACGGAGCCTGAGTCTGAGTACTTGGCTCGTAGCAGGGTTGTCACGGCGAGTAGAGTGCTGCTGGAGTCGGCCTTTGGTTGGCAGTGGTACTTGGGTGACCGAGTGACACGCCAGTCACTTGGCTATGCAGGGTTTCAGGTGCCCGGACCGCTTCCCCCACGGGCCTCACACACAGGAGAGTACACCCTGGCTGAGTTGGAGGTCTTCACACGGCCTGATACTAACTTGACACGCCACTTGCGTCCTGACATGGACTATGCAGTCTATCAAAGGGAGCGCTTGGCGGGGTCATTGGGAGTACGAGAATTCAGAGAGGTTCGGGGCCAAGCCCGTGGGGCTGCTGAGGCGAGGAGGGCCGTTTCAGGGAGGCCAGGCAGTAGTGAGAGTCGCTCGAGGCGAGGTCCGAGTGGACCAGTGAGAGGCGGGCCACCAGAGCTGACGTGGCAGATAGCCGTGGTAGACTCTCAGGGCAATCCAGCTGAGTTGCACCTTACCCCGGCCAGAGTTGAGCCAGCGCCCGTTACTATACCAGTAAGACATTATTGCCTTCATTACTGTATATCCTGATAAAGTTTGAATTGCCATTCAATTGCTCATATTTGAATCCTCTTTGCACGTACCCAATGAGTGGGTGAATGAGGCTGTCCGGCGCATGCTTGCATTGGAGAATGTGATCAGGAGAGCGGCGAGTGGCTTACCCTTGGATTTGCGCTACCCTCAGCCAGCAGCTCGGAGATCTCAGGTATTTCCTTTAGAAGATGATAGATTCCTGCTTTCGATACATGTCTGCATTCGATAAATTCCTGCATTCGATACATTCCTTTACTTTGATTGCTTCTTGAGTTTGCTTAATCATACCTGCTTTTAGAAGATGAAATATGCAAACATATGCTAATGTATACAATGCTTATAATGCAGGCACAGGGACAGGCGGCTCCTAGGAGGAAGAGCGTGAGGGATCCCCCACAGAAGAAGCTAGCTGCAAGGACTCCTGCTCCTACGCCTAGCACCAGGCCACAGGTACAGGGCCCACAGCCACCCATTGGCAGCGAGGAGGCGGCCCGAAAGGCTGTGGCGCAAGCCGAGGAGAGATACCAGCTGAAGATGCGCCAGAGGCCTTCACAAGACGAGCCGGTCCGCAAGAAGCGGCTGATCCTGCCTGAGGTCTCCGAGGAGGAGGACGAAGAGGAGGAGGGAGAAGAAGAGGAGGAGGAAGAGAGTGCATCAGACAGCAGCGGGTCCGACGACTCAGCGGAGGATCCGGGCTACAAAGTGGATCTCACAGAGAGAGACAATGAGGATGACGACGGAGAGGGCTACTGGTTCGGGGATGATTGAGGGCTGCTGAGGAGCCTTTTCCCACTTTTGCACCTGATTTTTGCTTTTTGGGCATGCGTGCCCGCATAGATAGATGGAGGGCCAGAGTGCCCTAGGTGATATTTTGATGGACGTTTTAGAGGCCTGCGTGCCCTTTTGACTTGATGGGCGGATGTGCCCGAACTTGACATGATACTTTGGGTGGCCGAAGTGCCGTACGTGCAGTAGTTTTCTTCATTTGGATGTGGATAGATCACAGTGTTAACCATAAAATTTGCATTTTGCAGTTTATTTTACCTGTGCAATGGGTTAAAGTAAACAAATATTTACCACTAATATCGTACTTGCATTGATGATGTACCAAGACTGTTCACAGATACAGAGACGCGTATAAACGAGACTTAGCTCGAAAGAAAATGAGAAAATATCCTAGGACACAGCTAGGATACGGACAATGTGATGGAATTTCGGACATTTGTAAGCCAAAACTGAAACTATCTAAATTGGGATGAAACTGACACTACAGTAAGGTCAAATATGTGCAAAATGACCTATGAGAGTAGATGGACTTCGAAAAATACGTTCAAAAACGCCAAAGATCCAAAGACACCACAAGGGACACGAAGGGGACACGATGTGATAAAATAAGACTCTATTATGTCCCGGACTGAAACCGACACCTCCGTACAGGCACATTAGGTCATCATGACCTGTACGGCCTGAGAGAACCGGGGGAAACCCCTTGAAACGAGTTTTGACTCCCTAGAATGGCCTTTTGAACTTGAAATGAGCCATCAAGGGTCCGAAATCTTCGTTAAACACAATTTTTCGAATCCGGCGCTTAGATACAGTCACATATGCTTGTAATGACTTGTTGGAACCATGAAAGTTGCAAGGTGACCTTTGGAGTCCAAAGTGACCAAGGCTGGGCAGCAGCTGCTGTAATCTGTCAAATTGCAGGTTGAACCATCGCGCGATGGAATGAGTCAATCGCGCGATAGAGGGATTCCAAACAGTCGCGCGATGGAGTGAAATCATCGCGCGATGGTTGAGGCATGCCAGGCCACCTTTATTTGACCATTCCAGAATCCCAAGGTGGTCAGGCCTTGTCACCACTTTTTCTCAGAGGTTTTAATGGGACGGTGCAGGGATGCCTTGGTCTCAGAAGAAAGGACAGTGCGCAGCAGAGACATTTGCTTTGAGAAAGGGAAGTGCTTCACGCATTCTGGCTATAAAGAGACCGGTGCTTCGTTCAGTAGAAGCATTCCCCTGGTAATTTTCCACAAAAATCAAGATGGCGAATAACCTTCCAGTGTTGATTAGTCCATGGCTTACTGCTTTTGTTGCTGGAGATTGGCTCTCATTTCGATCTCACGGGCTGGCCGCATTTCGTTTTCTCCGTGATGTAAGGGTTCGCCCTGAACTCCTGATGGCGGCCCTGCAATTCTGGGATCCGGAGGTCCATGTGTTCAGGTTTGGGGTTAACGAGTTGTGCCCGACTGTGGAGGAATTCCAAGCGTACCTCCAAGGTGTTGCTTCAAGCGTGATCGTCGTGCCACCTTACCGGAAGAATATACCAAAGCTCCTACAATCCAGTCTCGCCATTACTAGGGGAGCAGCCGAAAGTTTGCTAGTCGGAGGACAAATCAACATTATGCGCCTAATGGAATGGTACGGGCCAGAAGGGGATGTAGAGGACATGGCTTTGCAGGCTAGGCGTCGCTTTGCCTTAACAATCAGCGTGCTAGCTGCTTATTTACTGGTGTCTCCGAATGGGCAGGTGAACCCTATGCTGGTTAGCGTTGCTGCTCAAATGGGTTCCCGAAAGAATGTGGTGCCACTTGTCCTGGCTGAAACACTCATGGGTTTGGATTTGGTTTCCACGGGTCAAACAAACGTCTTCGGTGGTAGCCCACTTCTGTTGCAGGTAAGTCCTCACTCAGCTCACCTTTTTCTTGTTTTCCGCACATTCTGTTTTTACCTCGTCTCTCGGCTAAGGCTATATCGGAGTTTCTTACTTGTTTTTCCACTCAAGCTTTATGTGGCTTCTGACTTGTTTTTCCGCTCTTGCAGCTTTGGTTGTCTGACAAATTGGGATTGCTCACTGCACCAGAAGCAAATTGGCCTCATCTGCCCGGCCGAATGCATCAGCGAGGCATGATTTACCCGGAGATGACTGTGCATCAATGGTACACATTCATGAGAGAGATGTTACCGAATGAGATCATTTGGAGGCATGAGGCCCTGAATATCCCGGATATGGCCTTGAATTCTGCAGGTTTTGAGAGAATGGTGATAGCTGGGCTGACCGCTTTCACATTCTACATTCCTGGCCGTATTCTCCATCAGTTGGGAATAAGCCAAGGGCTTCACCGAGCTGGGGTTGAGGACTTCCAAGTCCCTGCCTTTACTTTCCAGAATCTGAGAGGATACAAGCACAATTGGGGCTTGAGACAACTCGGAGGAGCTGACCCAGATTTCAGCACAGAGCTTATGCCCCGATATCAAGCATGGTTGAAAAGAGAGATTGCAAGCAGGCAAAACAACGACTGACTCTTTGACAGACTCGAATGATCTAGAATAAACTGTGAGCCTGTTAAGGCCTCGAGCACTTTATTCTGTTTTTTATGCTTAACTGTTTGTTTAAGACTGCTCAGCTTGTGTAATAGAAGTTATAATTACAATAAAAGTGAAAGTTGGAGAGCTTTCCTCGTTTGTTTCAGGTGTTGAACCACAGAATTTCTTGAATATCGATCCAAACTCTGGTAATAGGGAACCGTGGATCAAGTTGATTGAATATGACCGAATCTCACAGAGAGATTGCCTACGTATCCCTTTTCAAGGAATCAGGTCAAAACGTAGTTCAGGCAAAGGTTCGCTCGGGTATTTTGGCTCTCCTTTTACGCTCTAACTTTTGCCTAGAACCGCCCGTTCGGGTTTTCGGTCTAGCGAGCTGTTGATTGATGCCTATTTATTTTTGCCTAAACCGCCTTCTCAGGTTTTCGGTCTAGCAGGCTTGCTCTAATTTTTGCATGGAACCGCCCACCCTTGTGGTTTTCGGTCCAACGAGCTTCTCTCAAGGATAGTACCGCTTGAGTTGATCCAGGTTAACCAGAGTGTTGAACTCGTTGCCATCAAGATCAATGAGCTGAGCTGCTCCCCCAGAAAGGATGGTCTTAATGATGTAAGGCCAGGATCGCTTAGGTCGGAACTTGCCGCGGGGATCGAAAACTGGCGCTCGAATCTCCTTCGTGACCATGTCTCCTTCAACTAAGTCTCTAGACTTCACCCTCTTGTTAAATGCCCGGGCAATTCTCCGTTGATACCCTGAACATGATACAAAGCCCGGAGCCTTCGTTCATCAAAAAGCATGAGTTCGGCAAATCTCCCACTGAGCCATTCAGATTCCGAAAGTTCCGATTCCACCGCTACCCTCAGAGACGGTACCTCGAGTTCTATAGGGAGGACTGCTTCCATTCCGTAAACCAAGGAATAAGGGGTTGCCCCTGTTGATGTCCGGATCGACGTTCAATACCCCCAAAGAGCTAGAGGCAGCTGCTCGTGCCAGTCCCTGGCGGACTCTGCAGATTTCTTGATGATGGTCTCGATATTTTTATTTGCCGCTTCAACTGCTCCATTCGTCTGAGGGCGATAGACAGTTGAGTGATGGACCTGGATCTTGAATTCTTCAAAGAGCTCCAGAACCCTACCCTTGAAATGACTCCCATTGTCCGAGACAAATGCCTGCGGAACGCCATACCGATAGATGATATTCTTCCTAATGAAGTGAGCGACTTGGACCGCAGTTAGGGTTTTGTATGATTCAGCTTCGACCCACTTAGTGAAGTAGTCGATCGCTACCAAGATGAACCTGTGACCGTTTGAAGCAGAAGGTCTGACCATGCCGATGACGTCAATGCCCCATACAGAGAAAGGCCAAGGCGAAGCCATGCCAAATAGGTTAGAGGGTGGAACATGCATCAGATTAGCATGGATTTGGCACTTGTGACATCGCCGCACATAATCCACGCACTGAGATTCCATAGTAGACCAGAAGTAGCCCTGACGCAAAATCTTCCTAGCAAGCATGACGCCGCTCATGTGGGGACCGCAAATCCCTTCGTGGATTTCCTCCATAATTCTGACAGCTTCAGTACCGTTGACGCAGAGTTTGTGCATCCCACAATGAGATCTCTTGTACAACCTCCCTCCACAGATGATGTAATGAGCAGCAATCCTTCGTAACGCAGTTTGGTCCTTCTGAGAAGCTTCAAACGGGTACAAGCCGCTCTCGATGAAGTTCCATATGTCATGGTACCAGGGTAGGCCATCATCCACATCATCGATGGCGTTGACACATTGATAGGCGGGATGGTCCCGTTGTTCGATTAAGATGGGGCGGAGTTTGATACCTAACGGCAGTTCGTGGAGGCCAGGGTAGCAAGTGCATCAGCGAAATGGTTCTTTAGCCGAGGAACATGAGTGAAAGTCACCTTATTTGAAAACAAGGGATTAATCCCTCCAAGTCTTGATGGTAAGGTTTCAGCTTCTCTTCGCGTACCTTCCAGTCTCCATTGGCTTGAGACACGACAAGATTCGAGTCCCCAATGACTTCGAGTCTCTCAACATCGAGTGCGAGTGCAGCTTCCATACCCACAATGCAGGCCTCATATTCAGCTTGGTTATTGGTGACGTCGAAATTAAGCTTGAACGCAAGCGGAATATGAGAACCGTCAGGAGTGACTAGCAAAACCCCGATTCCAAAACCTTTCTGATTGGCTGCCCCGTCGAAGTAAAGAGTCCAAACATCCTCAACGACTGTCAGCACTTCCTCGTCCGGGAACACAAAATATCTGAATCCTCGGTCGTCCACAGGGTGGTCGGCTAAAAATTCTGCAATGGCGCGTCCCTTTACCGCTTTTTCTCGTGATATACTCGAGATCGAATTCTGCTAGAGAGAAGCAACCAACAACGTGCTAACTTACCAGTAAGCGCAAGGTTTTCTCAACAGATACTTGAGAGGATCCATTCTAGAAATCAGCTTCACTGGGTAAGCCAGCATGTAGTGTCTTAACTTCTTAGATGCCCAGATAAGGGCCCAGCACGTCTTTTCTAAGGCGGTATAGCGTTCCTCGTCGCTCCACCATCTTCTTGCTCAGGTAGTAAATAGCTTTCTCATTCCCTTGTCCCCTTCTTGAGCTAGCAAACATCCCATGGACGTAGAACTCACAGATAAGTAGAGAATGAGAGGGTTTTTCCCGGTTATAGGCGGCATGAGTAAACAGGCGGGTTCTGTAGATAGTCCTGGATTGAGGCGAAAGCTGCTTGGCACTTTTCTGACCATACGAATGGGGTATTCTTCTTGAGTAGTCGAAACATCGGCTCGCAAGTTAAGGTTAACTTGGCGATGAATCTGCTGATGAACTGAACCTTCCCCAGAAAACCTCCGCACTCCCTTTTCAGACTCAGGTGGCTTCATTTCATGTATTGCTTTGATTTTTGACAGATCGACCTCAATCCCAGGACGTGATCATGAAACCTAGCATTTTGCCTGCGGTGACTCCGAAGGTGCACTTCTGAGGATTAAGACGCATCCGGAACTTACGGAGCCTTTCGAAGAGTTTCCTTAGCACAGAGACATGCCCTTCCCGAGTTTTTGACTTGGCAATCATATCATCAACGTAGACCTCAACCTCTTTGTGCATCATGTCATGCAAAATAGTCGTGGCAGCTCTTTGATAAGTAGGACCGGCAGCATTCTTCAAACCAAACGGCATAACCAAATAGCAATAAGTCCCCCACTCAGTGATGAAAGTCGTTTTCCGGTCTCGCTCTCTTCGGGCGCCATGAAATCTGATTGTAGCCTGAGAAGCCGTCCATGAATGAAAGCAAGCATGCCTGCAGTATTATCCACCAGCACATCAATGTGTGGTAAGGAAAATCGTCTTTTGGGCTTGCTTTGTTCAAGTCCCGGAAGTCAACACAGACACGAATTTGGCCATTTTCTTAGGAACAGGACGATGTTGGCCACCCAAGTGGGATACTGAGAGACTGCGAGGAAACCAGCGTCAATCTGCTTGGTGACCTCCTCCTTGATTTTCTGCACCCAGTCCAGTCGCATCCGTCTGAGCTTCTGTTTCACCGGCTTAGCATCGGGCAACAGGGGAATTCGATGCTCCACTATCTCAGGATCGATACCGGGCATGTCTCTGATGAGACCATGCGAAAACATCGCTGAATTCAGTGAGGAGCTCTTTGAAATTACGATGCTCTCTCTGGATCTAATGTGGGAGCCCACTTGAACCATCCGAGGATCACTCTCATCTTTCAAGTTTATTAAGATTACTCTTCTTTTAATGGCTGAGCATGCCTTTCGTCTTCCTTTCAATGAAAGGCACGTTGATTTTTCCTGTGGAGATATCTCCCATCATTAGCAATCTATCGCCTTTGCATCAGGTCAAAGA